>JANLJB010030813.1:0-33382 GCA_026212285.1 Bursera cuneata | reverse complement strand
GTCCATTTATAAACCTTTTCTAAACCCACTAACCCATGCATCGTGTTCGTATGGATAACCATAATACTTTATAGACAAATCTTTATGATAGAAGACCACGAAACATACTAATTATGAATTATATCTTCGTTTCTGCTGCTTTCCCAATTTGATTTTGTATTTTCTAAGTTCGAATATTAATGAGAACACTAATTTTCTAATTTTGTTTAAAAGAAACAGGGAAACAATTTTATCATTTTCTGAATTCATTTTTCATAAGCAGAAAGTTATTGAATTCTGATCAATTAATAACAAGATTAAGAAGGTATTTATCTTTATAATATTATTTTCAGAGCATATACCCAAAAGAATCTCAAGTAGCAATCCCCAGAAAGATACAAGATTTCGATACTAGTTAAAAGAACAAGAAAAAATGACAAAAGAAGAGAGGGTCGATTACTGACCACGACATAGATGAAAGAGAAAGCGAGTATCGTAGAGTATCGGTCCCAATAAGAATCAGCAAGAGGTGCCAGTAGCAGCGGCAGCATCGATGTGAAACCACACCAACTGTTAACCGTCTTGGCTGCAGAAGAGTTGCTCATTTTAACAACATCTGTGAGATAGGTTACTAGATTGGATGCCACCCCCTTGAATGCAAACCTCTCCTTACCAGCTAACACTAAAACATCAACAGAGAAGAATAAATTTCTACCACGATCACAACTCTCGAAGCCAAACTGCAGTAGATATAGTTACCTATAAGCATAATACATGAGTTGCTGAGGTGCTTTGGTGTCTGTCCTCCGGCCATCAGAGAGAAATTTCTGAATTAATAGGAAGAGAGCTCTAGGAGGGATGTAAGAGTTTAAATAACACAAAAGCTTATGTTGTTTGCCACCTCTGTCTTAATCTGTAGGCTTAGCTATGCCACGAAGTTTCAGCCACCTCCACGTCCCTCCACCAATAAAAATTTGTACTACTACTTTTGAGTACAGCTGCTTCCTTTAGCTTTTAAAAGGTTTAGATTTTTAGAAATAATGGAGCACTAGACGATTAGAATTACTAAAAGTTTCTCCAACATAGCTTGTATTATTCAAGAAGAAAAAGTTAAAGCCCACTTTCAGTTGGAAATGTTGTCACGGAGATGTTATCGAGGACTATAGAGTGTCGACATGCATGGACATGGAGCCTTTCATATGTTAAAATGGTATACACGCCACTTGGTCGACAAGTGGCATCTTTTGCCATGTGGACTGCCCAAACTGTGCCATGTAATCCCATCAAGATTGCCAAAGCTAGAACCTTGTTACAAGTAATCATACTTTTCTACAATAGTTACAGAGCCGTATCAAGCTGGAGATCAGATTAGGATCAATTTGTCGACATTAAGATAAAACGGAACAAAATCGTTTCATGTATCCCCTTTAAAAGTTATTTATGGTTAAAACTTAATTTACTTTATCAAAAAATTAACAGATTATAAGATCAAGATTCTCTCCTGATTTGCTGTCATATTCTTTTTAAACTGTTAATATTCTCAATAGATATGAAAGTGACAAGGTAAAATAAAACAACAGCACAGATCATTAACATTACAAACTTATAATTATTAATTTTAATAATAAAAAATACACGTTGCCAACTTATAATTTACAATAATTATCTAGCTGCTGATGTTGAAGGTTCTTTTCTGCTGTATGTAGCGCCCTATTTTATAATGTTTTCCTTTCCACTTTCAGCTTGGTTACTTCGTCTCCAATCGAAAACTATAATTAATTAGATATAAAAGGTTTAGAAACATCAATCTCAACAAAAAGCCTTGGCATATTCATGCTTTTTTGCCGTTTAAATTTTGCGTGGCGTTGAGGACTTTCAGTCTTTTACTACAGGACATTTCAGAATACGTTGTGTCAAAAGCCAAGCATACGGCACACAGTAGCAAGAACAACACACATGCAAACACACAGCAAACACATGCAGCTAACAAACACACACAGCACATATATATATATATATCAAAGTGCTGCCTGACGAGGATTGCCCTACATGATCAAGCAGATGATTTGTTGATCCATTTTCTCATCCCCGGATAGTCTTTAGACTCTTGACTAATCAAGTCGATTCAATCAGTCTAATCAATACATAGTGGCTGGTGAGATGGATATCACTTCAGTTTTGGTAATACCACCACTACAACAACAGGAAAAAGAATACGTGGTTTTTAAGACGGATGGCAAAATCGAATCGCACTTTGCATCACCACTTGCTTGGAAATTTGTCCCCATAAAAAGCACTTATCCTTCCCTGCTTAGTGCTTAACGTGATCTTTACTGTCTGATTGTGCTTCAGCTATATCTGAGAGCTCACCCAACAATACTGGACAAAAACAATAGAGGTGAGTGCTCTTACTGTGTATATACATATATCGGTCTGTCTTTATAGATTTTTTTTTTCTTTGTTGAGGCTAACAAGCAATGTAACTATCTATCTAGTCTTGTTTGCCCATCATATTACTGGAATGATGTTGTATAACAGAAGTGCAAAAATGATTGTCTTGGATGACCACCTCTCATATCCACATAGATACATCTAATTCTACACGAATTTGAGCCTCTAAATTAATAGAGGTCTTACAGACACAGATGATCATTTGCAATTATTTCTAAATGACTTTAGGCTGTCTAGTAATAGCATTCCTTGAACTCAAGTTTGTGGCGAAACCACCAAGACCGTATCTTTTTAAAAATTAATTTTTATTTAAATATCATTAATTTTTTTTATTTAAATGATTAAATAATCATATTTATAATTCTATAAATTAAAAAAATTATGTCATTTATTAAAATTAATATTTACGTTTAATTACGTGAAAATACAATTAAAATATATTTTTTAAATTCGGTGAGAAAAAGATATTTGCATATATCTATATATATATATATATATATTTATTAATAAATCATGTAAATTCTTAGTATATTTTTGTAATATATTTTCATCTAATCAAATGTCAGTCTAAATCAAGTAATTATGTTGGTTATACTTTTATTGTCTCTCACAAATTATTACTTTACCTAAAAAGTTACCTAAAAAAATTTGTTTCCTCTTTTGATTAACCTTTATTAAAATAATAATTTCTTATTTCAATCCATTCCCTAACGTAAAATAATGATCATATAAAAATATTTTCCTTTTGTTATCTAATCTATATTAAAAAAATCAGTAATGCTACGACGTAGTATTATGTAAGTGATAAAGTGAATTTATTATTTTAACTTTTATGTATTTATCTTATTACTCATATGATATCACATCAGTTAGGATATAAAATTGGGATACAGACTTTATATTACTTTAAAAAAATTCTCATTAGATAAGACAATTCAACATATATAAACCTACAACTCCATACCAGACCTTATCTTATTCTCATCAATTACATTGGGTCAGTCTTTTTACGTAGGTGTACTTTTTTTAATTAATATCTCAAACCTAATATCCTCCAAATTAGGTATACTTTTTTTATTGATAAAATCTCCTCATACTCGTTGGTTTATCAAATTTTTTTAATAACTTTTTTCCCCCATTCGGAAAAAATTTCTAACTATACCCATACACAAAATAATCAATAAAATAAAATAATAATTCTTAATCTTTACCTTGACAACAAAAAGTAGTAAATAATATAATTCAACTAGTAGAGATTTAATATTACTTATAAGTTTATCTAACACACTTCGGTTCCCACAACCCCAAGAGCCGAACCCCATTTGTTAATTTAAATTTATATCCACCCTGCATCCATTGGAGCGGAACCTGACGGGGACTCAAAGCCGCAGGTGCCCTACTCTTAAGGTAAGGGCCGGCGTAGGCTGGATGGGGAAGGAAATTCCTTGCCTAGCCGCGACCGGGATCGAGGGAATTTGCCAACCCTACTCCAATAAGATAAACTACTCATTAAATATACAATCAATGATAACTTGACTGAGATTTTAAAACTTAAAATTCAGGCATATTTAGAAAATTATTTTGTGATGACAATTACATTATGCAAAAATCCTTTATTTTTATTACCGAGGATAATGAACGAATAATTGAATCCTTCTAATATTCGAAACTGTTACCGATGTGAAAATGATATCTAAGAATAGAATTTAACAAATTATTGAGCAATAATTCCATCAGGTTTGGCACAATCATAGAAACTTCAAAATTCTTTTTCATAAATTTTTTCCCAAAAACCTGAGATAACATGTTGACTATAAATTAACCTTATAACCTCAAGAAAGGTGCTACCCTCTGGCCTATTTCAGTTGTCTTGGATTAAAAAGCTTTAATACAACGTATGCACTAACATCCGTCCAATTGAGGGAGGCCACAACTAGTCCCTGGCCTATTTCGATTGTCTTGGATTCTGATATTTGGAAAAAAAAAAAAAACTTTAATACAAAGGATGCACGTACATTCGTCCAATTGAGAATGCCACAATAGCATTTAAAACACACGTCTCACAATTGGACAGTTATACGAACATAACTTGTAAGGAAGATTTCTGGGAATTTTAATGAAGCATCCAAAATTAGGCGCCGGTTAAAAAATAGACAGACCCCTAATTACATGAAGCCCCTATCCAAAGATAATTAAAGAGACTAAAATACCCTCAATTTAATATAACCCATTCCATCACTCTTCATTTCACATTTTGCTTCTTCTCTATACACATCTCAATCATTATCTCTCTCTCTCTCTCTCGTTCACTCTCAATCTAACACATAAACTGACTCTTATTATCATTCTTATTAAGATTCGTAAAAGATCAAAAGTATCAAAGAAAAGTAAATGATGATTTTATCTCTCTAAAAGATTCATTATTAAAAATGTAAGATCATGATTAAAAATGCAAGATCATAGTTGAGAGTCATTTTATAGGATCGATTTTATAAGAAAATCAGAATTAGAAGTTGTATATTTGAAAAATTGAAGAAGGAATTTGAATGATAGAGTTGCAGGCTATTAGACCGATCATGACTGACTGGACTGATTGATCTAAACCGTTGAATAAAAGAGACCGATCGGTCTAGACGATTGAAATTAATCAAGACCGATCAGTCCATCAACTTGGACCTAATAAGAACCGATTAATCCAAAGCACTAAACCAATTAGGACCGATTGGTCTACTATCAGTCTCTTGTGTCCAACGGTCTAGATTGATAGGTCTAGTCAGTCCTAATTGGTTCAATAGTCTGCAACTCTACCATTCAAATTTCTTCTCTAATTTTTCCAAATGTAGAACTTTTAATTCTGATTTTCTTATAAAATCGGTCATATAACACAACTTCCAATTATTATCTTACTTTTTCAAGTATGATCTTGCATTTTCAATAATAAATCTATTCAAGAGATGAAATCGACATATACTTATCTTTATAATATTTGCTACTTAATCTTTCACAAATCTTAATAATGAGAGTAAAAAAGTGTAATAAGAGTAAATGAGAAAGAGAAGGACTGAGATGTGTATGGAGAGGAAGAAGCAAAACATGAGAGGAAGAAAGATAGAGTGGGTTATATTAAACTCATGGTTTTTTGGTCTCTTTAATTATTTTTGGTTAAAGACTTCCAATTAATTAGGGGGTCTAACTATTTTTCAACCAGCCTGGATATTTCATCAATTTCCCCAAGATTTTTCCTTGAAATCCTATGATACTCAGCCTTGCTCTGATTTTCACTTAAAGCTATCCAACGCAGACAGTTAAATCATATATCATTCTATTCATCTCCTCCTTCAGCTTGACATCTAAGCTTCAAAACCTTTTATCATTTTTCTCCCAATATTGTCATTGCATAACCCATCATACGAGCCTGAACAAATGGAACTGGTACAACTCTAATATGGTAATTTTTTGAAGTATCGGAGTTTATACTCCCAAACTGATCTGCAATTTGCTATCTGCATGTATACTTCTCAGTGAAAGAGTTAAATGAATCATCACAACGCTCACACCATCTCCCACTCCCACCAAAATAGAGTCCTTTTTCCCATTGAAATGAATTATGGAAGCAAAATCAAATAGTAGCTTTAAATAACATGTTTTGTTAGCATACTTAACCTATTTATCTCATCTATTTTGTGGTTATTTAATGAGGAAATACATTATGGAAAATGGTGAAATATTCCCTCAAACCAATGTAAAGGTAGCATGATAAAGCATTCTTATCAAAATCTACTTTTTTCCCTACTTAACATACTAATACTTTGTTTTCCTCAAGTATTTTCAGCGCCTCGATTAGACCTTCTTTCACAAATTGTAACCTGCATCTCAAAAGTTTGAAGAAAGCAGTTGTTTTCTGCCTAATTGGCAGGTATATATCAAATTGCAATATCAAACATATTATACTAAAATCTACTGCATCAAAAAAATATTAGGAAATTTAAACATATAAAATGGGTTCAACTACACAATTCTTTCAAACTAATTGGTCTACTGCAATAAAATAGCTGCAGTCAAGATATCAAAAGACCCACGGACATAAATCATACAAATATACCTAACAAAAACAGCTACATACCAAAGTAATTTAGCAACCTTTGCATGTTTCTTTACATGTCTGCTGTCTGCACAAGTACCTACAAACAAACAATCTGTTAACAGTCTGGATGTTGTTGATCCATGAGGCGCACCATTGTCCCTCATGGCTGGCAAATGGATGCTGAAGTAACATGTGAACGTAAGCATCATAATCCTGCTAGCACTTGACAAAACACTTCTCAAGTTGTCTGAAACTTCAGAACTTAACTACAACTATAAAAATTACTGATGAAGAGCATACGTAACACGCAGACAAATTCAGTCCTCAAGATCAATGTACACTATTCTCTTGAAGTACTCTCTAAACAAGGAACAACTTCAGAAGTTACTACTAATTATTTGACACATTCCACCTGCAAGGTCAAGTCCTTGATTCCAGCATCATATAATACATGAGACACTTGTGCCTTAATAGAAGCCTTGTCAGTTTCTGATGCGACATGGAGATGAAGTGTCCCAACAACATCTGAGTTTGTGAAGCTCCATATATGCACGTTCTGAATACCACATACCCCTTTTATCTTCATAATATCGTTTATAGCTCCTTTCAAATCCAACTCATGATCCCTAGGAACTCTTTGAAGCAAAATTTCTGCAGAGTTTCTGAGCAGGGGAATGACTGAGGAAACAATCAAGACAGATATAAATATTGAGCAGGCAGGATCAGCAACAAGCCATCCCTTATACTTAATCAGAAGGGTCGATATAACAACTCCAACACTTCCCAAGGTGTCTGCCAGAACATGCAAAAAGATCCCTTCCATATTGTGGTCAATATGCAGATGGTGGTGCTTTTGCGGCTCCTCATTTGAGTGGCTATGCAAACTTCTCGACGAACAATGGAGTAAGCTTTGATGGACATTGTGGTTGGCATGATCATGATGGCCATGGTGATCATATTCATGAGAATGGTCATGGTGGTTATGTTCATTAGAGTGGTCATGTTGGTGATGTTCGTTAGAGTGGTCATGGTTGTGATTTTCATGAGGATGGTCATGGTGGTGACGTCGATGAGCAAGGTCTTGGTGATCATGTCCATGAGTAAGCTCTTGCTTATAGTCTTGGTGACCATGTCCGTGAGTAAGCTCTTGCTTATAGTCTTGGTGATCATGTCCGTAAGTAAGCTCTTGCTTATGGTCGTGGTGGTCATGATGATGAGTGGCATGATTGTTATAATGGTGATCATCTTGCACAGAACAAGATTTCTCATGGCTTTCATGGGAGATAGAGATACATTCTTGATGATTGCTATGATCTTCATGATCACATGAATGATGGTGATGGTGGTCGGAGTGGGAGTGGGAATGGGAGTGGGAATGAGAATGTGAGCATGAACCACCATGGGCATGATGGTGCTCCTCATGAAAGAAAATCAAACCAATTACATTCACAAAGAGCCCTCCAATTGAAACAGTTAACAAACTATTAGTTGATATCTCCTGAGGGTCCAATATCCTCTCCAAGGACTCCAAAACAATTAATGCCCCAACTAAAACAAGGAAAACAGCATTAACATAGCCCGATAGAATTTCAAATCTCCCTCGACCATAATTAAACTGACTATTTGCAGGCAAACGCGATATATATGAAGCATATAACCCAATTGCCAATGCAGCACAATCAAACAACATATGACAAGCATCTGATATCAATCCAAGACTATTACTCATGAACCCAGCTACAAATTCAACAAACATGTAACCAGTATTAATCAATAGGAAAAGTGCAATCTTACGAGATTTCCTCTCACTCAAAATATGGCGGATAGGCTTCATAATCAGGGTGCTAAATGAATCCGATGATTCCAACCCCAATTGAAGATAATTTGAATAAACAGGATCCAACTCTCTAACACCGAAATACAATAACAATACACATAACAGCAATCCAAAAAGCGAGAGCTCAGAGTAATAAAACAACTCCAAAACAATAGTACAAAGTGAGGTAAGAACAAACTCTCTTTGAAAATCCGTAGAAGTCACTAACTTCTCATCACTATAATTCTCACTCAAAAGCACTCCAAACACAACAGTATTAGCCAAAGGCCACGCTAAATTTGCCACAGAAACACCATCAACCTCTTTCTCAAATGCAATCCAACTCACCGCAGCAGGAATAAATAGCAAAACTGTTGTATAAAACAGTGAAATTAATCTAACCTGTTTCCGACTCAGTTGCCTTATTGCTCCCCAATTCATTGAAACTCTCTCATAACAACCTAAAAATCCAGATAAAAACGGCAACAACATTGGCCACACCCGAACACAATTTTCTCTATAAAGCGCTGATATACCCCTATTCTCCACAAAAGAAGTTGAAAATGGAAAGCATTCAATCCGATCCCAACTAACAGATAACAAAAACAACCCAATAAACAAAAACAAAAAGCCGCGAACTTTAGAGAACTTACTCCAATCACTAAAACTCTGATTTTTCATACCCTCAGCTAGAAACCGTCCGGTCACATTTCCACAGACTTCGGCCAATATCATTGCCGCAGTGCCGCAGTATCTAAGAGCCTGGAATCTGAGAAGAAAGACACAGGCCAAGAGAAAGGATTTGGTGAGTAAAAATTTGTTCTCAGATGGGGAGATTAGAGACAGAGAGAAAATGGGTTGATGTTGTTTCTGATTAAAATGGTGTTTAGAGGAGGGGAAGGAGAAGAGAGAAAAACAAAGAGAGAGAAGGAAGGAGAGAAGAGAGACAAGGAAGGAGAAAGGGAAGAGGGAGAAAGAGGGGGAGGAGCGGAGGAAAGGGAGGAGAGAGTAGAGGGAACGAAGAGAGAATAGCATGAGGAAGAGAAACGAAAAGGACGATTTATTGGAATTGGCCGGAGAGGAACGAAATTTGGATGGCGTTGCCATTGGGGTGGACGAAGGGTAGGCAACGGACTGGTAGCGAGTGATAGGGGCGGCCATGGCGTTGGCATTAAAGTTGTTGGTGGTGCGTGGAGGAACAGAGATGCGGTGAGGACGGTGGTGATGGTGGTGATGGTTCTGTTCAGCCATGTTGGAAGAGAAAAGAAGATAAAGACTTTGGTCAGCTGCGTGTGTCTTGGGTCTATGGACGTATAAAAGAGACTGCCCAGCCACGGTAGACTTTTCTTCGGCTGACGTGGAATTGTGGGCCCTTTGATGTACGCTCCCGCACAGTTCTTAGCATGGACTTGACGGCATGAAATTAATGACGCTTTTGCCACCATTAAGCAGTTGGAATGCCGGAGCAGAGAACATCGTTTCGTCTCCTAACAGACTCATTCACTCTCCAAAGAAACAGACTCACAAATAAACTGTGTTACTCAAAGCCGTGTTGACAACACTTTCTCTTCTTCTTGCATAACTGAAATTACTTTCTTTCTTTGCTTTTGTCTATTTGAAATTTGAAGGCTGTAAGAGGGGAGATCAACCAAGTTTCAGTTTGTGAAGTGGAGATCTGATCTGGATTTCTGGACATGGAGAAAGTGGTTGCTGTGATCATGGTTGGCGGACCTACAAAAGGTTTTTAATTTTTCTAATTTTCGAATTGTTCCTTTATGCGGGGTTCTGTCTTTACGTTTAATTTGTTTTGAAGGGACTCGATTTCGGCCCTTGTCTTTCAATGTACCAAAACCACTATTTCCGTTAGCTGGGCAACCAATGGTTCACCATCCCATTTCTGCTTGCAAAAGGGTTAGCTTTTTTCTCCTCTATTCGCCACTCTTTGGTTGCTGAAAGGTTAAAATAACTCGATGAAGTATAGCAAAATGATGAATGTTTTATTGACTTATTTGGGCAGTTGTTGATCATTGTTTTGTAGATACCAAACTTGGTTCAAATATTTCTAATTGGTTTCTATGAGGAAAGGGAATTTGCATTATATGTTTCCTCGATTTCTAATGAGCTAAAAGTTCCAGTGAGGTGACTAGTGAAATAATTTATCGTAATTTTAAGCTTATAAGTTTCGTGAATAAATTTTAATGCTGTTCATGTTAATCGTTGCTCTAGATACTTGAAAGAAGACAAACCACATGGGTCAGCTGGTGGCCTTTATTACTTCAGAGGCATGATCATGGAAGAAAGCCCGGTTAGAACTTTGCACTTTTTCAATTTCAATTCTCTTCTCAGTCATGTCTCTTTTGACTTCAATTGTGGAACAAAGATTCTGTTTTTTTTTTTAATTCAATTTTAATTTATGTTTCCCTCTTAAATGGTTCTGATTTCCTTTGCTTCCAAAAGTATAATCCTGAAAACATCTTCTCTTTTTTGTACTTTCGTGGATATCTTCTCACATGTACATTGTATTTGTTGTTATTGAGCAGTCACACATCTTTCTGCTGAATTGTGATGTTTGCTGCAATTTTCCACTACCAGAAATGCTTGGTAAGTTCCCTCTTCTATAATGGTTTATGGTTTTTATTGTGCTTGCTCTATTCAATCTATACTTAGCTTCTGCTTATGGAGGTATTATATGTTAATTACTTGTTAAGTTATGGAGTTAGAAGAAAATGTAATTGCTTCTTTTGTTTGTTCATTTTTTCAGAGGCCCATAAAAGATATGGTGGGATGGGAACAATGTTAGTAATCAAGGTTGGCGCATGTATACAATGTTTTTGCTTTTTTTTGTTTTTCAGAGACTTGTATTACATACATCTTCTCTATTGTAAACCATCTGATTGTCGTTATGGTATTTTTTATATGCAGGTTTCTGTTGAGACTGCACACCAGTTTGGTGAGTTGGTTGCTGATCCAATCACCAAAGAACTGTTGCATTACACGGAAAAACCTGAGACTTTTGTAAGTGCATGTTGCAATTTATATTAGTATATGGCAAAGTTAGTTGATGCTTAATAATCTTACTGATTTAGTTGAATTTCCTTGTTCTGGTTCCTTAACGGTTTTGTATTATTCATCAAATGCAGGTAAGTGATCTAATAAACTGTGGTGTTTACGTCTTTACTCCAGATATTTTTACTGCCATTCAAGGTGTCTTCACTCATTGGGAGGATAGAGGTTGGCCTTCATACATTGCAGATTACTTGAAGATTCCCTTTCTTCCTGGATTAAATTTGTGTTTGAATGTGTAAATGCTGATCTTCTTGCCTCCCCTTTTTGCATCTTCTTTTCTGAGGCTTACCCTGTTATGGCTAAAAAGTGTTAAAAGAATCATCTTGATCATAATAAATATGAGTTTTCACTTAATAAGTTTAATTTTTTTTTTTTTTGAAAATTTTTGGCTTCCCTGTAATAGAAATGGTTGTGTGCTCTTGAACATTATATATACTGCAATTGAACAACCATTACGAGATTAAGTGGAGTAATGTGTTTCAGTGACATAAATATTTGTTATTATTTCATATCTAACAAATTGCGGATACTTCATGTTAGATGCATCAAGTTTACATAAATTGGTTTCTTCATTTGATATGCTGCATGTGGAGAAATTTTTCAACCTCGGTGGTATTCTAACTTGTATATTGTTAATTTCAGCTAATATACGCCAAGTGTCCAGCTTTGAAGCCCTCCGATTTGCAAGGTGACATGTTACTAACAGTTGTTCCATTCTTTTGAATATGAATCTTTTGCTGCTTCTGATTCTGAATTTCTGGAAAAGATATGACAGAAGTGGTTAACAGTTGCAATGCAAACCGAAGAAGATCTTTTGACTTTAGTTTTCTTCTTTAATGTGTTGATTTTGTTTGTATTTGTGTTAAAAAAAATGGTCTGTAAGCTAAAATTTTGGTGTAAGAAATAGAAGCATGTATATATATATATATATATATATTATTCCCCTGGGATTTTTCTTGGACATTGAAGCAGTATAGCACGTCAACTTCTAAAAAATTTGAGTTTCACCGCTTGAGCTTCCATTTTCATTACATATTATTGGGATAATATGTATTAGTCTTTGCTAAAATGGTGATTCCCACTCTTAATAATTTGTGGTATATCTAGACATTGTTAGTTTCTGATTTTGTTTGTATTCAAAAGCTATAGTTCCTCTCTCATTTGAAGTTTAAATCTTTATCTCAGCAAGGCACTTCCTGTAGATTTTGTAAGGTTGGATCAGGATATTTTGTCACCTCTTGCTGGAAAGAAGCAACTTTATACATATGAGACCATGGATTTCTGGGAACAGATCAAGACTCCGGGGTAGAATTATGGTGCTATATATATTTCACCCATTTACTTTATACATTAATGTGCCCCAGCTTAAGTCTGTGTTTAACATTACAGGATGTCTCTGAAATGCTCAGCTTTGTATCTGGCACAATTTAAAATGACCTCACCCCATCTTTTGGCTAGTGGAGATGGGATTACGAAATCTTCAATTATTGGTGACGTTTCTATTCATCCATCTGCCAAAGTACATCCAACCGCAAAGGTAGTTCCATCTTATCTCCTTCCAATATATGTATGCATGGCAGTATCTGTTTCCAAGATTTGGTATTTCTACAATGTTAAAACTAGGACGGATTTAAAGTGTGGAAGATTACTTTTTTTTTCTCCCTCTCCCTCTCCCTCTCTCTTAGTCCAACTTGGAGGTTTCACCAATTTATCAAAATCATTCTTCCATATAAGTTTCTATTAAATCGTAAATGCCAGACCTGTCTTTCCCTCAGTGCACAAGATTTTTCTTAGAACTAGCGGTGAGAAAGAGAGAGAGATTGAGAGATTGATTCCTAGTGTTATAAGATTTTTTCAATAAGATGTCTGTGAAAGGGAAGACAGAGTAATATCCCTTGACTAACTATCTTTATGGTGGCAGCGCCAAAGGCTACGATTTGGCAACGGACAGTGCCAAAATGACTGTCTTATCCCTTGAATGACTATTTGTATTTTTTTTTTTACAAAAATAATTTGGTATTGTACTCAATTATTAAAAATTTATCGAACAAAGTAATTTATTCATTAAAAATCATTGAATGCAATGCTATAATGATTTTTTAATGAAACTACATGGTCTTCGATTGACACTACACTATCTTCGAGGTGTTAACATGTATCCTTAAGGCACACTTTAATATTATCTTCTATTTGTTGATGATTAGATGAGTGTACACGCAAAACACAAGAGAGAATAAGTCAAATGGGCATCCTTATCATCATGAAACCTGCTGCCTATACAGTGTAACCCTGTTATGTAGTGTGAAATTCAAATGTGCGCTTTAGGAGCTGGTACATTTTGGTGGTTCATCAAATTAAGCAATATGGTTCATTAGTGGTCTTTTTAGAGAGAGAGAGAGAGAGAGAGAGAGAGAGAGAGAGAGAGAGAGAGAATCTTTTAGGAGTAGATGGGAAAGCTCTTATATGTGCAGCACCGGAAGACTGTTTCAGTTGTTATCAGGTCAAGAATTGGGTGCCTGTGGTATCATTTCCGAAGGCTTAATGCCTAGATGATACAATATTAAAACGCAGCACTGACTTTTTTTCTTTTTCTTTTTTTGGGGCATCCGCCCCTTCTCCCTTTTGGGTTTGACTGCATTTTTTCTGCTTTGGTTTGTTTCTCTACCTTTGTGATCCCCCTTTGCCATATCGCTTACCAATTACGAGTTTCTTTATGAACAGATTGGTCCAAATGTCTCTATTTCTGCAAATGTTCGTGTAGGAGCAGGTGTGAGGCTTATAAGTTGCATCATCTTGGATGATGTTGAAATTAAGGTCTGTATTACATATACAGCAACTAACTCTATTGTACTAGTAAAAAGGAAAAAATTGATAAGTGCAGTTTCTTCTGACAGGAAAATGGAGTTGTGATAAGTTCTATCATTGGATGGAAATCATCTATTGGCAAATGGTCACGTGTCCAGGCAAGTCCACTATTTACAGATCAGCATTTCCAAATCAACATTGTGCTTTTCAAGGATCCTCCTAATGTCATTAATTTTTAGAGCAGTAACAGATGACAGATTATAGGATGAAGAAAACAATTTAAGAATCAGTAGCATATAAATTTCTGTTTTGCATCGAGGAACTAAAGTTTACATGTCATATAATCTGCTTATTAAGCTGGTGCAAATTTGTTGGTTAAATTTCATATTCTCAAATATGTCATGCATTCAAACTTGTGACGGTGGTTTCAGACAAGTTACACCATTTTTCATTTTGCAACTATAGTATAAAATGATTTCAGAAATCACTGAACATTTTGCTGTACAATCAGAAAATTACGCATACCAAAGACATTTCTTTGCAAGCTTATATCTTACTTTTTATGGTCATACTAAATTACCGGTATGACATTCTAGTAAAATGTAATAATATTTAAGTAATGCACCCAAAGTTTTCAGAACATTGGGATACTTATCTAAGCATACTTGCAAAACCAGCTGCTACCCTGCTAGGTTTACTGTAAATTTAGGATCTCACTGTAGTCATTTGAAATTAAATTTCAGGCATATTATCTTGTGGTTATTGTAAGTGATTGATATACCAATTGACTGGTCAGGGCAATGGGGACTACAATGCAAAGCTGGGAATTACTATCCTTGGTATCTATCATTCACCTTTTAATTTTCTGTTCAACGATTCCAAATCATTCCTGCTCAAAAATAGAAACTTCAATGCATTTGATCAAATTTATGAGCTTTGGTTAATTTTTTGTGCAGGAGAAGCTGTAACCGTGGAAGATGAAGTTGTGGTGATCAATAGCATTGTTCTTCCAAATAAGACTCTTAACATTAGTGTACAAGAGGAGATTATTTTATGACCACAAAAAGAGA
This sequence comes from Bursera cuneata, assembly GCA_026212285.1. Taxonomy (NCBI): domain Eukaryota; kingdom Viridiplantae; phylum Streptophyta; class Magnoliopsida; order Sapindales; family Burseraceae; genus Bursera; species Bursera cuneata. Next base: position 18,111 of record JANLJB010030813.1, on the reverse strand, counting down.
TATGATGAAGCCTACTGATCAGCTTACTAACTTCTGAAGTTTCAAAAATTTCAAAAGATAACACTACACATTAGAGTTAGAAAACAGTTCGTGGGAACATCCTTTTGGAAGACAAAATTGTGATATGGTCTCATTTTGATTTTCGTTTGTACACTGAACTTTTTAAAGTGAATAGAAAGCTTTCTGGATTTTTTCTTTCGCGCTTTTGCATTTTGTGTTTATAAAGAATCTGCAGATCACCTTCAGCCATCTCAACAATGATATGTTGTCCGAGTTTGTTGCAATTATTGATGAGGCTTCCCGCTTCTAAGTAGAGGAAAAGTCTTCTGAGTTTGTAAGAGCCTACCATAACAGTGCACACATGCTCCCTTGCACATGAAGACTCATGCGAAGATAATCGTTGTTTAACTTTGGTTTAAAAGCTTCTCATAAATCTTTGGTTTAAAAGGTCCATATGAAGCTCAAAATACTAGAGAATGTCGCGTCTGGTCTGGTGTCATCGATGTTTAACTCCTTTTTTTTTTTTTCATATTAATACAAAAGTCGGATCTATTGATATCATTACAAATTATTCCAAATAAAACTGAAACTTTGCAAATTGTTTAAAATTTTATTGCATTAACAACTCCGGATGAGTTTGCTCTAATTTAGGATTTGTTAAATGAAACTAAAAATCCCAAGATGAATGATAAATAACCTATTCAAATTTGAAAATAAGAGAGATTATTTTATATATATATATATAATTAAGAAGAGGTTTTTCTCATATTAAAAACAAATAACCATAAAAATGGAATACAATTTGAGTAATTCTCATTGATCCCCACATATTAATCATTAACCCTATTTTTCTACTTAAAATTAAACAAGATAAGAAAGTGCATTAGAATAAATCTTATTTCTACTGTACCTACAGCCTCAAAGTTTAGTTACTGCAGTCACATATCACCCTCTCCATCTCTGTAAGCAAGCACTTCCTTCAATTTGACGAAATGGGGTGGGGTTCTACACGGAAGCCACTAATTCTTAAGTTCTGACAATTGGCAATACGGCAAGCCAACGAAACCATTCAAGTGAAATGGGATATAGATATCTAGATACTTTTTTCTCTCCACTTCCTGCCCCTAAACATCTTAAACATTCTAATGCCAATAATTGCAGCTCAATTTTCTTTCTGTCGTCAACAGAAATGCATGATGAATTATTTGAAAGAGTTGCTGGTGTTATAATAAATAATAATATCTTAAATTTCTCACTTAAGCAATAATTCATCCTATAAATCATTGATATGATTTATTCATATCAGTTCATTCTTCACTATAATAACCAGTGACCAGTCAAGATAGGGAACAAAGGAAAATAGTGTACATTTTAGGATTTTTGTCAAAAAAAATCCTTCCTCATATGCATCTTAAAAGCAACAAATACATCGTAATTAGCTGTCTTAGTACACAGTGCATATTTGATTCTTAACTAGACGTCACAAGCTCACACTTTTTCTGTTTACAACAAAATTTGAACCTAACACTAACTTGATTCTAATTGTGGAAGAGAGGAAAACAAAGACCGTTTCCCATAGAAGCTCAAAGAAATTGAGTAACAGAATAATTTTCTATCATCTACTAGTAAACAGAAGTTTTAGACAAAAAAGAAAACCAGGCCACATAGTTCAAATAACTTCCTCTGCAAGGTTACCGCCTAACTATTAATTGGTCATTCCATTGTCAATGCTCCACCACTTACCCAAAAAAAATATCTGCCCCTTTCTACTTGATCAGAATTTCATGAAAACTTAGCAGATAGATGGTACTCCTTAATCCTGTCCATGTGACAGCAGGACACGAATATCACTCTTCTTTGCTAACCCCATTTAACTGGCATCAATAACTGAAGTTACTGATCTCTATTTCTTATTCACACATTTGGCCGCAACTCCAACTTGTATGCTTGAATTTCCATGGGTGAAATTATTACATGTCCCTCTTGAGTAGGATCTTCAAACTGCTCAGGGTACCCGAGCATTCCTGAGTCTTCATGCAGGAGATTTAAAGATGTTGCTCTCGCATTCAGTACTGAAAGTCCCTTGAACATGGAGAACAAATTTACAGGCTCATCAAGAACACTCACACACTGTGATCTGCCCTTCCGGCAGTATGAAGAATCCCAACTTCGCCTCCGTAAGATTAAAACAAACCTAGAGTCTTCAAGTGCCTGCTGAGAATATTTTGAAGGCCGGGGAACCTTAAAATTGACAATATGCAAGTCACATGGCAAGGAAGAACTTAAAGGAGAAAAGGATCTTGGTGGTGGCCGCACAGATAAATCCTGTGGTTTCTTGGCAATGAATGCATGTAACGGGTAATTCAAGTGAGCACCAACAAGATGTGAAAGAAGAGAAGGGCTTAAGGGAAGTGGGTCAGAAACAGAATTTGAAGTGGAAGAAATGTTGGATTCTACAAGGATGTGAAAGACTACATTAATTGCACGGTTATCCAAGACTCCTTGCCCAAGACCACGTCCATCATCTCTTACCAAACGCCGATCAAGCATTATCTCAAACCATCCATCCTTAAGGCTTGCTACACCCAGTGACTGCCGGGAATGAACAGAAAAACGCTGACCATTGGAGCCTTGCATGAAAGCTAGTGAAGGCATTGGGTAATAATTTCCCTGCAAAGGAATCTTGTCATAGGTTTCTCTCCTGCTCATCTGAAAGCCATTCAAGTCAGAATAGAATATTCTTCTATTATCAATATCAGTTTTGTACCTTACAATCAACTCCTTGTCATTAAAATCCTGGCCAAGAAGTTCAACATGGTATTCCTTTTCAATGAGAAATTCCTGTACCGTATTATCTCCATTGTAAACTCGAGTACTGTGGGAGATGGGGGTTTTCACCCATGCCGTCCTTGGATAAGAGTATAACTCTTGCATCAAAGGGCCCTCAGAAATCACCATCAACCCACCAGTTTCAATTATTGGCTGAGCATTGCCATCAGGTTTGAATAGGTAGGCCCCACTTCCCCGGCTAGAATAGATACCTATTTCTTCAACCACAGCATTTTGCGAACCATTTATATGCCTAATTTTCTGCAGTAGACCATGCTTGACATCGAAGGTCAGAATTTGATGTCGATTCCGGATTTCAGCCACATCACCTTCTATTTTTGAGCAAGAATATGGAGAGGGGCAAGAGAATGAATTGGGTTTTGAAAAGTATCTCAGTTTTGACAGTTTTGATCTTTCACATCCACCAAAACCATTTGCAATGTAATATACTTGCAACCCCATGGCAGGAACTGAAGCTTTCCAATGAACACGATGCCTCCCAGTAAAGATTTTGCTTCTACTATGCTGCAATTCAGGAGAAATTTGGCTTTCTACACAAGCCCAGTGTGAGTCCAAAACGGTAACATCTGGCCTATTAACAATAACCATTACAACTTCTTCTCTTGTTTGCTCCAAAGGATTAAAAAGGACTACCGATTGTGAAGTAGCTTCATGAGCACTGATTGCTTTGTACACCGGCTGGACATCATACTTAGATCTCACTTGTTGTGGCTCAAACTGTGATACATTATGATCAAATTTTTCACGGATTCCAAGCAGTACTTCTATAGCTTTAGACATGAAAATCTGCAAGTCATGTAAAGAAGTATGCATCCGAGTTCCGTAGTCCTGAACAACATGATCCTTAGCAGTACCAGTTACCCCATCATGATGTTGAAAAAGAGCTAAATTCCTCCTTGCTGCTGTCAGCTTGAAAGCAAAACCTGTTGGCAATTTCTCACATTGTGCCCTCTGACAAAAACCAAGTAACAAAGCTATCATCATTTCTGTTGCACGAAGAGTTTGCTCTAGTACACGATCAACAGCCTTGAAGAAAGGTCTTGAAACATAATAGCCACTCCAATAGTCCTGTTGTCTATCAGCATAAGTAAAGAAGTCACCTGATAGAGAAGGAAAACCTGCAACCTGACTAGACCCAGATTCACCAGGACTGGAATAGTTTATTCTGTCAGCCTCCTCACGAAGAGTTCTAAAGTAGTCATCCAAAGTACCAAATTTTGCCTCTGCATTTAAACTGGGCTTAGAGTTGATATAATCAAATATCAACTGGTAGTTCCTAAACTGTGCTTCTGCTTCATCAACACTGACATAACGGAAATCATCTCCGAGGGGAACCAGAAGTGTATTTGTCCTGTATAATGTTGATTTCTTCCTATACTGGTCCAGTAGTTTCAGCGCCCTCGCTTGCACATTCTCCTGGTTGATCTCCACTGGATTTTGTCCCCACGGGCAGAATTCATAAAAAAAGCCATGCATTCGTGCAAAGTCAAACTGACAACAGATAGCAGGCTCAGGGCCACAAGTATGTGGAACATCATATGAATAGAAAGGCATCATGTGCACAAAAATATCAGTACTTTCCTCAGCATCCCAACTTTGACGCCATATGTATTCCAAATTTTTGTGCAAAGCAAGTTCTTTCTTCAGTTCATAGTGGGTCCTCTGAATAAGCATGTTCTCAAAACCCATGCGACGAAGGAGATATGCCATTGTAGGAGAATAACCAAATGGATCAATTGCCCAAGAGTTCTTAGGAATAACCCCAATGGTGTCATTCAACCACATATTTCCCTCTGCAATCTGATATGTCATTCAGAGTAAATGTGAAAGCTCCAAGGATATTTGGTAAACAATAGAACATCAAGATAAATACAACACAATACGGAAGAATAGTTATCATAAGTGGATATGGATTAGTTCTGTGTGTGTTTCTGTTTGTTTGTGATAAGGTAAGTGTCTTTCTAAGTTGATAATAATAATAATAATAAGAAATAAGACGCCAACCTCTGAATTGGCTATATATGTGACAATATATGACAAATTTGATGGGTGAAAAGAATCAAGATAGTCATATAAGTAGCCAAAGCTAGAATGACAACCGTTTAGCACCTTATGTGTTATCTAATAATGTAAGAATTGTTGTGTTACATAAACCACCTATATTTTTTTAGACTTTAGGAATTTCAGTTCAACTGATTTAGGAGCTCAACTTTCGTTGAGTTAATCATTGATTTTAAAAACAATAGTTATTTCGAATACGTTGAGGAAGTATTTAGTTCTGTCCATCATGCAAAAATCTTATACATAGGCAAAACCAAATAACTAGCAATGGAAAGGCAGAATGAACATGAATTTGAATGTAATCTTCTATGAACACAACAGAGACACCCTGCTTCTTCACATAGGGACTCTTAAATCATTGTAAAGAAATTAAAATAACAACACAAATGTCCCTGATGCTAACATAAAACTAAAACCCATATAATATTTATTAATACATACTAACATCACAGTCTCAAAGAGTTATGACTAATTGCAATATAGATACTCACAAATACCACATTAAAGATAAAGTGAAATGGCACAACTGGGCTGAATTCAATCAGTAATTAAGATGATGCTCATAACATAACCAAGGAACTTATGCAACCATGAAAATTATTAAAAGAGTGCTTTACCTGCTCGATTATAGCAAAATAATGTGAATTAGCCTACAACAAAAGAAACCAACAACTTTCAATTAAAAACTTAACAAAGAAGCATTAGAGATCAAGTAAATTCTTATTCTGAGAGACGAGAGAGGACCGGTTAGACATATATACCTCATCGTTCATAACCCATCCACCTCCAACAATTTCCAACTGTCCATTCTTCACTAGATTGGTAAAAGTTTCTTTCTGAATATCTGTGGAATCCCTCCACCATCTCTCCAGATAAGACATCTCTTCCCATATAAATTTCCGCCGAACATCCTACACAAAGAAAGCGTAAACAATCTTCATCATTCTCATAGCTCAGTATACTATTGAATAAATAACAAAAAAATCCTAAATAAATTTGTCCTCTCAAAATTTATAGTTATATGCTCAACCCCCTAACTTTTTGCGAGTGGAAATAAAAATCTTAGCGAGCCAAAGCCCTAATGCAACAGCAACAAATTGTATAAGACTACGAAGAAACCAAAAACCTCAAAAATCAACATCAGTACTAACAGAATTCATGAAATGCCCGCCGAAGAAGAAATGACCTTGGATAAAGTCTGAACAATGGTGTCGAGTATATGGCGCGATTGGCGATCGTAGTACTCCTCCACAGTGAGCTTCCATCCCGGATCGTTATGCGAGTGAGGCACCACAAAGATTTTGAGCTTCTCAGTATCCCACTCATCACCTTTGTACTTAACTTTCCATCCTTGCGTCCAGGGCCCACCATCCTCATCAAGAAAGTCAATCTTGTCATACAGAGCCTTGGTGGTGATATCAGTTTTGGCCTCCAAAACGTCGCCGTTGAAGGGGTTCCGAGGAAGGGGCTTTCTGGGCCTGTAGAGACGGGTAGTTGGTTTGGATTTGAAATGCGAAGAAATAGGTATGGGAATGCCGAAAAAGAAGAGCGTCAAGAGGAAGAAAAGGACGGAAGCAGTGAGGGCGATGGTGAAGAAATTAGCGAAGAGGAAGTTGATGAAGGCCGTCCGTTTACGTGACTTTCTGGAGGGAAGTTTTGATTTGGTGTTTGATGGCAAAAAGGAGCGAGCCCATGTTGTGGTTCCCCGGCGTGTGTTGGAGATGTAAGAAGAGAAGGGCATGGTTGAGCTTTGATGGCTTCTGCAACTAAAGTGCGTGTCGTCTGGTGGGTGAAGAAGATGGGAGATGAGATCTATGTAAATGAAGCCTTGTAGTTGTAGCCTCCAAGACTAGGTGAGGGTGATTTGCTCTTGTTGCATTTCGTCCAAGTCGTAGAGTCAACAGAGAAAAGTCTGGCCCATTTTAAATCAATTTCTATAATTACAATTACAACATAGTTATTGGATGTTCGGTTATTATTTTATTTATTATAAATATTTTATTATTTTTATTTTTATCGATCAATATATTAAGTCGTATTAATTAAATTCTAGACATAATATTAATTTTATTTTGTTTTTTAATAAATTACATTTCAATTTTTCTTCCTAATAACAACCTTTATCTCTATTTGTAGTTACAAATTCTCTATAATTAGCTAATATGACATTATCTCATTGTTGAATTTTTTATTTAATTTTTTAAATTTACTGTAAATTTTCACTTCTCTATATTATATATCATGATCTTGGATTCTTGGATGGTATACTATTTCATAACATTTAATTTTAATGTATAAAAACTTTAATAAAATATATTAATTTCACCCAATATTAATTTTGATTAAAAAATATATGTTTATAATAATATGATTAAAATTAATAATATTAGAAATTAAATAATAATAATAGGGGATCACTGTTGTTGATATTTTTTTATTTGGTAGGGCGGGCGAGTGGGTTTATTCTACACCTCTAGCAACGTAAAGGAGCGAGTGACGAATCCGTAATTAAGTGAAATCCTGGTGGCAATTGAGGTAAGAAAGCGAAGAAATACGTGGTGTTGGTGTGATGAGGCCGGGGAAGATCCTTCGAGTTCCACATCACCAATCGACACGGACAGGGTAAGAGAGAGCTCTTGGAGGCTTGGCTTAGCGTCAGCTCTTAGCTAACGTACATGGCAACCGCAGCTCGAGCTCTAAGTCTCTCTCGCCTGACCAACCCCTCACCCTCACCCAATCCTCTCCACTCCCTCCTTCCATTTTCGCGCCACCTCCTCCGCTTTCCCAGCCGTCGTCGCTTCTCTGCCTCATATTCCGCAACTGTCAACTGCCTCAGCGGCGGTGGAGTCTTCAACGACGACTTCGTTTCCACTCGAAAGTCTAACTTTGACCGCGGATTCTTAGTGATTGCCAACTTGCTCAAGAGAATCGAGCCTCTTGACACCTCCGTTATTTCCAAGGGAGTTTCTGATTCTGCTAAAGACTCCATGAAGCAGACCATCTCTACTATGCTCGGCCTCCTCCCATCTGATCAGTTCTCCATCACCGTCAGGGTTTCCAACCAACCTCTCCATTCTCTTCTCGTCTCTTCAATCATCACAGGGTAATAATTTCACAGATTTCCAAATTACCTAATTATTGAATCTTTAATTTATTGTTTTGCAGCCCAATTCTGATTCACATTTTTTAAAATAAAGTGAATTTTTTTTTGTTAGGTTTGCTATTCTTATTCAAATCTTGAGCTCTTGAATATCTGAATCAAGTTCATTTGCAATGGATTGTTTTTGGCGTCTTAGGCATGCATAATATCATTTGATTCATTTTTGAAATCGAAGTTGTTTCTTTTTGTTGTAAGTTTGTGAAGATTGAAAATTGAGTTGAATTCTGAAGTAATTGTTGTTGTTTTTTTAGGTATACGTTATGGAACGCTGAGTACAGGATTTCGCTGATGAGAAATTTTGATATATCTGTGGATGGATTAAAAAGGTTGAATTTCCATAGAGAAAGTGATGTTTCGGATAAGAAGTGTGAAGAGAGGGAGAGTGAGAATGGTAAGATAGGAGTTGAAGAATTGGAGAAAATAAGTCCTCAAGTTTTTGGGGATTTATCACATGAGGCTTTGAATTATATACAGCGGTTGCAATCAGAGTTATCTGATGTAAAGGAGGTGAGTAATTGTTCTACATTTTGCTTGAGGTTTTGCTTTTAAGTTCGATAAAACGGTGGTTTATATTCTACTAGGACTTTATGGAAAAAGCATAGGGGAATGCTTAATGAGTGTTTGCAAATAATGGAAGAGAGGTATGATGTAGATAAGACTAGGCAAATGTTTTAGTCATCGGTTAATCAGAAAAATAGTGTTAATTTTTCTAGCTTGTGAAAGAGTTTTCTCAAATTTCTCGTATCTTTCTGGCAAGACAAGCTTTTATAAGGCTTGAACCGATGAATACTGTAGAGATCATTGGCTTTCTATCTTCTAAGCTTTTTTATTTTTGTTTCTTCGTCAACTTTTTAGTGATTTGAAGCATTTTCCTATTTCTCATTTACCTAGAGCAAATATGATTAGTTGGTTCTACAAGTTTGTTTCATCATTTTATAGGCGGACTTTTTATCCGAATATCACAGGAAAAATACTTGGTATCTTTTTTTATTATTTTAAGACTGGAGTTGGGTTTCAAAGTCTTCTTTAATGATTTATGATGTCCTTTATCTTAGAGTTATAATGCACAAAAGCATCAAAGAGGATTTGGTGAATGATTGCTTATAGTATATAATTTAAAATTGTAAAGTGCTCATAATTGAATTGCAAAATTGCAACTTCAATTAAACTTGGACCTGGTCATGCTTCTCATATTTGGCTACTTTGTCAGTGTTGTCATTCGTTGGTGACACTAGGTTGTACAAGGTCACATATTGTGTATCCCTTGTGATGTTAACTCCAAATTGGAAAGAGGTGATTCTGTATTTCATTTTCGATGATGGATAAGAATGTAGCTTCCAGAATTCATTTTTCATTTCAAGCTGTATATTTGAGTGTAGCAGGAAAAATGTAAACTGATAAAATCAGTTTGTACTGGTTTATGCAAAATGTTTATGTGTATGTCATTGGGCTTTCCTCTTGTTCATTTACCTGTAAGTTAATGTACGCACATACTATTGGAATGGCTATAATTTTTTCTTGTAATACCCTCGTTTCTTTTCTGATTAAGGATACATATATGCATTTGTATGTCCTGAAAACTTTTCAACACTTTATGGGTGCTCCGCTTCATATTTAGATGACATGGTGTTTGATATTTCCTTTGAGCTGATTAGTGCATTTTGTTCAGGAACTGAATACCATGAAGCAGGAAAATTTGTGGATGGAATATGACAGGGGAAATAGGAATGATTTATTAGAGTATTTGAGATCCTTGGATCCTGATATGGTAAACATTCTAGAAGTTCTGATTGAACTCCATTTATTTTTTCTCTGTTTTTAAAATTTGTACTTTTCTTGTTCCAAAATAGGGGGAAAAAGGAAAGAATGAAAGAAAAAACAAACTAGTTTAACTTTTGTAGTTTTAAGTCTTTTAATTGGATTGAAATATCTGATTATTCTAATTCTTGTGAACAGGTGAATGAATTATCCCAACCTTCATCAATAGAGGTCGAAGAAATTATTCAACAACTTGTCCAAAACATTTTGCAAAGATTTGTTAAAGATGACACCGCATCGAGTTTTATAGGAAATTCTGTCATTAAAAACACAGAGAATCATCAAGATGATGATGATGAAGATTGTCAGACAATAGGCACATCTCGAGACTACCTTGCAAAGCTACTTTTCTGGTATGGTCATCTTTCTTCCTAAATTTTCATCACCTTGTTTTCTTTGAAATTAATTTATAAATGACTCGATACATGATGATGCTTTTTGTTTCTTTTTTTTTTTTTCTCTTTTTTTGGTGTCAAATCTTAAATTGTGAATGCATGCCACATTTATTGATATTTGCACATAAATGATTACCACATGTGTGCATATGACAAAAGACATGCTGAGGATATAAAATTAGCACCAAATTCTTCATCATGTCTTAATCGTTACAAACGACCTTCTTCTGCTTTGACTTCTGCAGCTAACTAATATCTTATTGTTAATAAATTTAAATACGATAGTTGCGTTTATTTTGCTTGGTCTTACTAATAATAAATGTTCATCTTTGAACCACATATTAAGAGTCTCTTTCCTGTTGCAGGTGTATGCTATTGGGTCATCATNTGCTTTGACTTCTGCAGCTAACTAATATCTTATTGTTAATAAATTTAAATACGATAGTTGCGTTTATTTTGCTTGGTCTCACTAATAATAAATGTTCATCTTTGAACCACATATTAAGAGTCTCTTTCCTGTTGCAGGTGTATGCTATTGGGTCATCATTTGAGAGGCTTGGAGAATAGACTACATCTAACTTGTGTTGTTGGATTGTTGTAAAGTGAACCGTGTAAGAGGCATGTACATTCTTTTATTTTCTTTTTTCTTGTTTCAGTTTTCCATTGCCTAATTTCATCTGTATAACTTTTATTTGTCAAGTTAAAAGAAGTAAAACAGTTCATAGTGATCGCCCAAATTGCTGCTTTGACGTTTCTTCTCCAGAACCACCAATCTGACATAAACAAAAATTACAAAACTTGATTCCATTTATCCCTACGTAAATATCTGGGGTGCCAGCCCATGAACCTGGTAATCAAATGCCCTTTTCTGTTTATTTTTATGGTTATATGCCTGTTAGAAGAACAATGTCCAAGACATACTTTCTGACTTTTGGTTAACTGTACTATGTTAAGAGTTCTCTTGCTTCGACAGATAATCTGAGCGATGATCTTAGCCAATTTTGCGGTATTGAACTATCACTATATGGGCAGATTTAATATCATGATAAATTGCTTGTAATTGTTCTTGAATTTTGGTACATCTGTTTACAGCCTGGATAGAGTATGGTCCAGACTCCAAAGTTTCTGGATTCTGTTAAGTGCTGACAATTGCAGCTGTGGGGTCCGGAGTTAAGATGGCTCCCTTTGTTTTATGAAGAGCTTGATGGATATATGGTTATTATGGTATAATTTTCGTATAATTTTTTACTAAGCTGTGAGCTATTGGATCTATGTACTTTTTCAATGAGGTTTTATTGACGGATTGGATTGAATCTAATATGTATATTAATATAGTAATACATTTTAAAAATGACGTATATGTAAGACTTAATTTCAATCAATGAGATCATATAATCTGAAGTGTATAATCTAATACTGAAGGTTGATTAAGGAGATTTTGCAAACGCTATTAAGTTTAGATGGCTTTCGGTACACCATAATGGTTTCTTAAGCTAGATAACAGCAATTTGGTGCACCTTATAATGCTTTCTTAAGCTAGATGAACAGCAAAGATATATATCAGAACCAGAAACGAAAACCATAAGACTTTAATGGGACGGGAGAAAGTATTTGTGTGTATAAAGCTAACCATTTACAATCAAATAGCGAAAAGAATAAATATGTATTTCTACGTATGGAAATCTCTCTATACACGAAAAATCTCATCGTATTGAATGTCAAAAAAATTGAATAGTAGGAAAAAATTAAAAATAAATAAATCAATTACGAAGAATAGCTTGATGGTCGTTGCTTTTGTTCTCGGTTATAACGAAAATGTCTCCGAAACTTGTACAGATCATAAGGTGCCCAAAGATAATCAACTGGGCATGGCTTCTTAGCATCAAGCCTTGCCCATGGCTTCCCTTTACCACTCCAATGTAGCAAACTCACTCCACCTCGATGCAAAGACCTGCAACTATCTACCACATTATCTCCCCCCAGCCCATGCTGGTTCCATCTATGATCAATGGCCTCGACATCTCCACCAAATACTAATAAAAATGGTGGAAGAGAACCCAACTCGTAAATCCTCCTCTCCTTCTGAACTCTCATCCATTTCTCTATCTTCCTAGTATAACCATTCTCTCTCCATCTCACCAAATCCATCACCATTACACCTGTATTGAAGTAACAAGGTCTCTTCCCTTCAAAAACCCTGGTAAACTCAGCATCAAACCAAAACTCGTTAGAGAAGTACTTGGAGAAGTTTGCATGACAATATTCTGGAGCTCCAATCGTTCTTGACCCAGTTAATGAAACACTCCAGAGTTTTTGTATGTCATCAACAACTATAATATCCGAATCTAAATAAATCACCCGCTCAACGCAGGAATCAAGTATATCAGCCAAGTAACTTCTTGCATAGTTTAATGGATTCTCCAGAGCATGACGAATGGAAGGAGAGATTAGACCTGTGACAAGACTTTCTTTGAACACATAAACCCTAAACTTCAAAGAAGGGAAGGCTAACCCCACAATCCGAGTAAGCTCATTGGCAGAAGCCAGACTCGAGTCAGAGGCGATGAAATGGAAGAAAATATTTTCCGGGCAAGAAGTGTGTTTGAGAACCGAATGGACAGCTGCTATGGTGCCTCTCAAGTATTCAGGATCAAGCGTCATTGCAACATGAACAAGCAATGGATCACACACCAATAAGAAACCACTTTGTCCCAGAAGGGGACATTCATTACCATTCTGATACTGTGGGGCCTCTGAGAATTGCATAGACCTATCAAGTTCAATCCTTTTTCTTCCACCATTACAAGCAACTTTTTTGTGAAATGATCTGGCAACAATATCAGGTGGGAAGATGCAGAGAGAAAGTAAAAAGATAACCACAAAAGTTGTTCTCATTGAATACTACGTTGGGTTGGGTTGAGTTGTTTTGTTTACGATGAGAAGAGGAGAAAAGAGAGGAACTTGTATATCTATAGACAAAACAACTGAAGCTTTGAATTGAAATGGTCACAAGAGAAGAAAAAACACGTTTAATAATGAAGCAAAGGGACGCGTTTTCGATTGTGATTGTCAAACTTTGGTGGTTTGAATGATGGCGTCTTGGAACTTTCTGTCATCTGTTTAAGCTTTTGAATTCGTTTCGCTTTGTTTATTAAAACTTTGTTGGCTTCGAGGAATCAACCAGGATATCTTTTACTTTTCAGGGCATGTGACCACGTGCCATGAGCCAACTTAATCCGATTCATGTTTACATCGAACGGTTGAGAGGACTCCTTATGAACAAAACTTTGATTGTTAGCTTTGTTAATTAATTAATTTAACATGATCAAGTGTACGAGGACCATGGAGGTCGAGAAAATATGGAACGCCTTAGTCATACGATGCCATCATGTAGATATTTTTATATTCATCAAGAGAAAACTTTTTTCTCTTTTTAAAATTTTTTTTGTTTGATCAAAAGGACGCGTTCACTAATAGGTGTTTTGATTTAATCAAATGCATATACGTATTCAACAAATTCTCTTTTTATGTGGTTGTAGATTGATTGATGAATTCTAACCGTCAAATGCTTTTTAAATTTTGAAGGTCTTTTGAATTTTTATCTTTTTTTAGAATTTAAAATAGAGTGAAGATTTGTGGCGTATGTTCCCTTTTGAATACATATTGTTGTCATTATTTCGGTCAAATAATTTGAGCATATTTTCTTTTGAATTGCGTAATCATCTTCTAGAGGTTCATAGGTAGTCAATACAGTTAATCTGGAATACATAATTCAATGTAACAAAAATAATGGTGCTACAGTTTTTCTATTGAAAGAAGAAAAATGAAAAAGATCATTATTCAGGAGTGCTTTAGACAAACCACAACACGTAACAAGAAGCGTGAGAGGATCAGGATAACAGAATTGTATTAGATTACCGTTGATTCAGATGCTATCAGACCATGTGTAATCACATAACTACATCAATTTTCGACACAAACATACGGTAAACATCCAAAATGTAATTATATTGAACTCAGCACACGGATCGATGCTTCAAACAAAAGCTCTATCTCTATACCCATTACCCAGATCCTTGTCAATGAATAACTGAGTTATTTGACAGAAAAAAGTTGAGACATCAAGGAAAGGTGGAGCAGAAAAGAGCACCACATTTATGATTTATGTATTATCCTGTGGAAAAGCAAACTCTTTTACCTAAGATCTAGTACTCATGCTGTAAGAATGAATTACTTGGAAACCCCTGGCCCCTTCATTGAATCCCACATCCCTATTTATGCGATCATAATGCTTCCTGCATCCTGGACATCGACCATCTGCCTCAAGAATCCTTTTGTGACAGAAAAGGCAGAGCCTAAACCCACATGGACAAGGGAGAAAGCTCGAGTCTGTGACATCCAAATCCTCACAGCAGATAGGACAAGAAGAAGGCTGAGACGTAACACTTTGCCACGCCCAGTTAATGGCTCTTTGTCCACAATGCCAATCAGTTTTCGCTGAAATGTTACTCTGCTTTAACAGGCCGGGAAGACTCTGGGGACGGAAAACATCATGAGGCATCCATGCCTGAGGATTCATAAGTGGCCTGGCAACTGTTCCCTTGCTCTCTGCTTTTGATAAGTCCAATTCTGAATTCTTGTGACACTGTCCAAGATCAACTAACACATTATTGGTCTCACATTTGGCAGGGGAGTTTAAGCTTGAGCTATGCTGATGATTGTCATCTGCATATAAAGCATCAGCTACAGCTTCCCAATCATCCAGGCACCCATCTTCTTCTTCCTCACTGACACTTCCAGAACAACTATCACTGCTCGTAAAACTGTTGCTCCCACCAAGGACTTTCCTTGAATCGTTATTAACCAAACTGCTTCCAATTGGATTTTTCATCAAGGACTCCAAATTCCTGTTACGGATGTTCAAGCCTTCAGTTTCCTCTCCTCTTGACCTTGATTTGAGGCTGTCCAATGATTTGCTCTCTTCATTGGCTATTTGCCTATATGACAGAGGAGACTCACCCCTCACATTAGTCTCATCCTTGCATCCCTTGTTCTTGACTGCATTACAACCCCAATTCCATTATGAACATGGAAACATGAAAATGTAGTAAGTTTATGAACATCTCCGTACTCAAAAAAGCCATTCTATGATTACTTTTCTCTGCTTTCTAAACAAACAAAATTGATTAACAAATCAATATTCCTTTCACATCTAGAATTCGGCATTATAACAGTGGAAGTAAAGACATCCTTTCACAATTCAGTTACATAATTGTACAAGGGATTTGGTAGAAAATTAACAGCAGAACTTTTGCCTTCCTCTCTCCATCAATGACAACTGTAGAGTAAGTTGTTTAAAGAGACTTTAACCCGATGTCCTATAACAAAAAAGCAGAGGTAAAAATCAAATTGCAACTTTTTTTGTACAAGTTGTAGCGAAATTCTCTTTATTCACATTTAGCATCACCAACATTTGCATTGGAATGACGCCTAAAAGAAACACCAATTAGAAACTTATAAAAGACACACCAGACATTGTGCACATCATTATTATCAATACTATAAGGAAGAACAAGTACATAAAACCTTTATATGCTTTAAACCTTAGAAATTTTCATCAGTGAAAAGAAATTCTTTTGTTTTCCCACCTCCAACATAGACAAAAAATTCACAACTTACAATTCTGTGTTGCAAACTCAAAAGCAACACAAATAATTAGTTCGGTTTAACTATCAGGATTAAATACTCACTCTAACTAGCCAATTACTTGCATAGCATAGTTTTTTATTCATAAAATTATTTACCTTTTCCGCATTTCTCATAAAATCACATAAGCAAGTGGACTTTGATTCATAATTAATTGTTTCTAGCATGATTTTGGTTTAATCATCAGGGAAAATACTCGCACTTGCATTAGTGGTTTCTGATTTATAAAATTATTTACCTTTTCACCAACATTTTCCCATAAACACTAAATGATTTCGTTATTAAGACCATAACAATCATGTTCTTTTAAAGAACTTTGATCCACATTTAGTGGCCTAAAATAACATTTTCATCATCTTCAATCCCCAATTTATTTGCATCACACACACACACACACACAAAAAAAAAAAAAAAAAAAGCCATTATTAATGAACGTTTANACACACACACAAAAAAAAAAAAAAAAAAGCCATTATTACTGAACGTTTCTGCTCCACTGCTCCTATAATAATGATTTTACAACAAAACAATTGTTCATACTAATAATTTTAATGCAAAACAATAATACAAGATAAACAATGATCGATTCATTTCATTGACTTTTTTTTTTTAAAGATTTAGAAAGATACCAAATGCTTCCCGTTTCTTTCCCTCCCACCATTTCCTACCAACGAAACATCAAAATGCAATTTCTCCTCTACCAAACACTAGATTCATGATACCAAAACCAGATTAAATTCATCATATTACAGAATTATTATTAAAAAAAAAAAAGCGCAAAATACACAGGATCAAAAGCATACCTTGAGAAAGCCATTGTTCGCGCCGAACATCGAGCTTGCATTGCTTCAATTTCGCTAATCTATTCGCCTACATGACAAATCACAATCAGAATAATTTTTTTAAAAAAATATATAAAGAAAAATAATTAATTTACTGAAATTACCCTCTTTTTCTTGCCCAAATCCTTTGCGAGGGAAGGAAGAGGAACGTTAACTATTGAATGAGAACCCATTCCTAATAATTGCCAAACTTGTTGTAAAATTATTTCAGGACAGAGATAAACCGGGATAGGATACAACAAAACCAGGTCGTAGCAAGGATAGGGACGGTTTGTAGCAAAATTAGGAGGTACAAATGCAATCAATACTCTGCCTCCGCTTTCTTTTCTTTTATTTCAATTTGACGGCTTAAACGCCTTCTATTTCATTTATATAGCTGCTGTTTAACTATTATGTCCTTGAGATGAAACTTATTTACAAAATTAACTGGACAGGAACTTTCTGGTATCGCCTGTAATTCAAATGAAACAAACAGAGGGCATTTTTTAACCTTAAAAAGTTTATAAGTTAATTAAGAAAATACAAAAAAGTTTAAGGACCTTTCTAAAAATAGCAACACTCTAAAAAATTTTAGATTTTCTACCAAATTCATCATCAATTGATGAAAATACCCCTCATTTACTTATTACATTGCAATGCGTCGGTAAAAGTTCTCTACTAGGGCCAAGTACGGTCGGATCAGATTTGGTGCAACCGGGCTCAAACTCGAAACCCGACGGATCGGAGAAAATAGACCCAAAAGTTTACGAGTATAAAGAGTCGTTACTTCACCAAATATTAGAATACACCGTCCTCTTATCAAGAAAAATCCATAAATTCCAACATATTTAGCACATGCCAATTGCATACTGGTATTTTTAGTTGAAATCACAAGTTTTTAAGGTAAAGTATATTTCAATGTATTTATACAGCTCATCGGTAAGGCAATTAAGGCAATTGTCCTACACCTCCCTTTGATTCAAAGGCCACATAGTATATTATTCATTTTACTCAATTTCCATTAATAGAGTTTAATTTACTAAAATTAAAACCAATTGGTATTTAATTTGCTTAAAATAATAATTATTTAATATTCAAAATTAATAAAAATGTAATACAAGAGTTGTTTTGTTTTTAATAAATTTAACATATACTTTTTGCAACGTAACCAAGTTAGATGAAAAACATGCAAAGATGATTCTGATGGGCCCTTAAATGCTGACAAGCCCACACCCGTCGGCCCTTAATGGCCAAATGGCTTAAGCCTGTTGGCCTATAAAAAGTCAATAGTCGCACATTG
>JANLJB010030812.1:0-33364 GCA_026212285.1 Bursera cuneata | reverse complement strand
TTAGCAGATATAATTAGTAATCTGGTGAAGATTTGCCGCCACAACCCAGAATCATTGATTCATATTTTTCCATTTATTTATTTTTATTACAAATTTATCCTTGTCAAATTAATAGATGGGAGCTCTTTAGTTTATAAGTGGGGTTCAAATAGCATCACTCAAAAATATATGTATGAATAGCCTTTTTTTTAAGTAATTTTAACTTTGGGATAAAATTTGAATTAAAAATACTATCTAAAGTGGGATTTTTTTTACATAATTGTGGGGTTGCGTAAGTGTTTTTAAAAAAGCCTAATTCCACACTATCGAGCCATTGTTCAACCCAATAATTTGTGGGCGAAGAGGCCCAAGACAAGTTTTAAGCTTGGGCTGGCATAGCCCTAATGAAGCTATCATGGGCTTGTAGTTGTATTGCCTTCATTTTAAACTTCAACTACCGGATGAACCATGATACCTCTTTGATTGGAAATAAACAAATCTATTTCATTCTTTTTTATAAATTCATATACTATACAATAAATTTTCAAAGTCAATCCATTTTTTTTTTTGTTGAAACGTAGCTGTCGGAGTCAGTTTACGTGCACTAGACCTATACACCAAGAGGGTTCAAACTTTGGACCGTCTAGGAGGGAGCATATCTCCAAATTTAAGGACTCCACCATTAAATTACACTCTTAAGGTTTATCAAAGTCAATCCCCTGCTCTCTTTCTCTTATTGCGAGACCTATCTCAATCTCTTTTATTATTTTGAATTAATAAAACGTGTATGAAGTCATCTACATGTCACATATAGGTAATGTTAAGACATTCCAAACAAATAATTTATTTTCTCATCAATCATGTATCTATTTGACTTTTTATTTGCTATGGGTTATCTATTTATTAATATCTAAAATGACATTTGGAAAAATCGTTGTCAAAACTTGTCACATTGAGACATAATTTAAGAATGGGAAACAACTTATTAAAGGGTTGAAAACTGTTTGCAATTTATTGAATTTTGAATGCATATAATTAACTAATTTTGTTTTTTCCATTCGAAAAGTCGCATAATGCGAATAATGATCCAACAAGATAGATTCTGATATCCAAAACCAATTAACAATTAATATAAAACCAACTTTAGACTATTTATTTCATTAAAAATTAGGTTGAAAAATCATGAGCCCTAGTTTTAAATGACATCATGAATTCATGATATCGAATGGTTGGTCATGGATGGTTGGATTGACCGCTCCATGCAAGCGCAGTCATTAATGATTTCAAAACAACACGCCACGATGACTTTGAACAAGTATTCTAATTGAAACTTTATATCATAATCTCTTTATCAAGTCGAAATTTTGCATGTACACCATCCATGCGTCATATATATATATATATATATATATATATATATAGCAGCATACATTCTTGCATAGACGCGTTACCCTGATGTAAATCCACTTTAATTAATTACCAATTATAATTATACTATTATTATTATAATCTTACGCATGGTGTCGGCTGGTAATTAATTAATTGCTGCTTTCACTTTCAATCCAAAGGTATATCTAGTCACACAACACCTTTTATTATAATTATACTAAAAGGTGTCGTTTGATTATCGAATAAGATGTCATATTTATCTGGTTTCTTGGCAATACTTGATTAACGTCGAGGAGTTGCTACTCGACAGTCGGTCATTTTATTTAACAGTTTCATTAATACTTAAAAAAAATGTTTTGTTTGATGATAAAAATAAATTATGAGTTAATTAAATTTCAAAATATACCTCAAAATTTAGTCATTGTTTACATTTTCCTTCTATATTTTTAATATATATAATTTATAAGTAGAAAGTTTTTATCTTAATTTTAATTTATAAAAATTTGACGTTGATATATGGAGAGATACCCATGCATGTAAATTAAAAATGTAAAATAATTGTAAATAACTAATATACTAATATATAAAATAAGATTGGAGTTGATATAACATAAACAAGTTAAAAAAGGCTCATAACACTAGTGGACGCTTAAATTTAAATGTTATTATATAATTTATGTTTATAATGAAAGGAATCAATACCTAACTGCAAGTGTTAATTAATCAATCAATTAACTAATTAATATGCTTAATTGATATATTATATTATTCTCCACATGCACGTATTGAGATTGGAGCTGGCGTAGCTGTGATTCATATTGCAGCTTAACTATTGTAAACCAAGTCAACTATAACTTATACAGGAAAGATCGAAAGGAGTGATTTTATTATCATTTACTTAAAAAATGTTTTATATAATCATTACAATGTTAGTTTTTTCATTAATCACCATTAATATATGCTTTTTTATTTTTATTTTTATTTTTCAGTTTCAATTGGGTTTGTTTTTAGTAAGTTGTTTTGTCAACCCATTTTCTCAATTATATTTTATTTTACTTATCAATGTAAAATTATGAGGTTGGATAGACTCAGTCTCAAGATAGATTTTTCTGCATGTATTGTAAATTTTTCATCTACAAATTAATATAATATATAAACATGAATTTGAATGCAAAATTAATGTCGATTTCAGCACGGCCTACAAGTTTTGGTGGCTGAACTGTAGGAAGCCTCAGAGTTGGAAACAAGTTGATTATAATAATATGAGCAGTCGCCACCATTGAGGAATTATGTTGTTTATCACCAAAGTCGTTGATGACTATTTAGATTCTTAATCCCAATACAATGTAAAGTATATATTAACTTCAATCTCTCTCCCTCTGTCATCTTTGTCTCTGGACCCTCCACTTCAGCTACCCTCCCTCTCTGCAAGTTGATCAATTATCATTTCATATATATACCGACTTTGGGCTGAACCTGTTTTATCTTGAAGATATAGAGAGAACTTGTTTGTGATAAATGATGGCGAAATCACCAGCTGCAGCAGCAGCGGCTCCAGTACTACTCTTTGCTTTCTGTGTGGTTTGCAATATCTTCGGCCAACTTGTTCTTGTAGCTCAAGCACAGAATAATCAAACTCAAGCTGCCCTTGACCCTAATGAAGGTATATATATATATATATATCTTTCTTTTGTTTCTGAAATCATTTTCAGTAGATACAAATAATATATAAAAGCTAGCTAGGCATGCCATGCAACCTCCCTGTCGCTTGCTTTAGATTTTCTTTTTGATCTTCTATGATATTCAAACAGTTTTGATTACTTTTTAACGACATTGGAGTTGATTTTAGCTCTATAAATCAATCTCTTCAAAACTTAATGAAATGAGAGGGCTGATAAAAGGCTACTGACAACGATGTTTTTTTTTTTTTTGGTCAAAAGTTAAAGCTTATCATTCACTTGCGTTTTGTACCACCTTGTCAAATTGTCAATATATAACTTGTAAATTAGTTGGATTACAGTGACAGTATTGAATTCAATATTTCAACAATGGGGAATATCTGCAAATCAACAACAATGGAATATAAGTGGAGAGCCATGCAGTGGAGCCGCCATCGACGACTCCATTACCATCGATGAAGGCGCTTACAACCCCTTCATCAAATGTTCCTGTTCTTTCAACAACAACACTCTTTGCCACATTACCGCACTGTAAGTATAAAAAATTTTCGAGGCACTGCAGGTTCTGAATGTGAGCCCTGTAGCTGTAGACCTTGCTAACAAAACTTTTATCATGTCAATTACTAATTAATAATCCATTTTATTGTCCTTGGATTACTTAAACGTGTCCCGAAATTCGTGTTCATGTGTAATAGTTCAATTGAGCCCTATGCCACTTAAGCTAAGGCTTGGCAACTGGTTTTTTTAGGGTGAGTTCTATCTAATAATATGTGCTTAACAAAACGACGATTATGAGGAAACTGTTATTAGCTCAACAACAAAGTACCGTAAATCTAGAATTAATATATGAATCTTAATTTCTTAATTAATTTGAATTGGTTGTTTACTTTTAACATTTCCTCCACAGGAAAGTTTATGCGATCAATGTCGTTGGTGTGATCCCGGATGAGCTATGGACTTTGACTTTCCTCACCAATCTGTATGTTCCATCTCATAATTGTATATTTGTTTACTTGAATTGTTCATTGTTATTGCATACTATATATTTAGCTAATTAAGTTTTAGCCTGTGCCAAACCTGGCAGGCTATTTGGATTCTGTGTTCTTATTCTTAAATTGATTTTACTTTTTTCTGCTTCTAACAGGAACTTGGGCCAAAATTACTTGACAGGTCCCCTGTCTTCATCCATCGGAAATCTAACTGCCATGCAATACCTGTAGGCTGATCTAAAATTTTGATTCAAACTCATTGGACATGGCAAATCTATTGCAATTCTTTCTTTTACTGATGTTTATTTCTTATTCTAAATCAGGAGCCTTGGCATTAATTCATTATCAGGGGAGCTTCCAAAAGAACTTGGATTGCTTACTGATTTAGTAGTGTTGTAAGTTTAAAGATTCTCTCATTTTGTACCCTCTATAAGTATATACTTTTTATTTTAATCTTTTACACAAATTTAAATTTTGATGATCTGAACTGAAGCACTATCCTCAAGACTGTTATTCATTTGTTTTCTAATTTTGTAGAGGTATTGGAACAAACAACTTCTCTGGTCCTCTGCCATCTGACCTTGGTAATTTGACAAAGTTAGAGCAGCTGTAAGTTCTTATAGACTTCTGGTTTCATTTATAATGCAAAGTTATGCATATATGTTTTAAGTATTCATCCAAGTCCAAATTATCATGATAATGCAAAAGATAAAATTCCCAGCTTGTTATGCCGTTACTTCAAATTCTTATATGTAAAGACCAAATGCTAAGTGTCTCCTGCTTCTCCTAGTTGATGATGCTTCTGTAGAAGAAAATATACTAGATATTGATAGAATTCGTAAAAATTCTTTACCTTGACAGATATCTTGATAGTTCTGGAGTTAGTGGTGAGATTCCTTCAAGCTTTGTTAATCTGCGGAGCCTAATTACAGTGTAAGTACTTCTTGACAATGTAAATCTGCTAATTGAAATTTTGTACTGTAGAAACATATTATGCTGAAGGGAAAAATGGCTTGTATCAAATCTTAAACAAATATTCTTGTTGCTCTCAGGTGGGCTTCAGACACAGAACTTACAGGAAGGATTCCTGACTTTATAGGGAATTGGTCAAAGCTTAAGTCCTTGTGAGAAAATAATACTAATCTTTTTTCTTTACTTTGTTTATAATCACCCTCAAGTTATTTCATATTCAACTTCCTTCACTATTAATTTAATTCAAGAACAGTTATTATAGTGTTTGAAATTGAGAAAATTTAAAGTGCTTCAATATACAATCTGCCTGGACTGCTACAGTTAAAAATTATCTTGTTCTATATGTTATTGCAGGAGGTTTCAAGGAAACTCATTCGAAGGGCCAATACCGTCATCCTTTTCCAATCTGACTTCTCTGACAGAGTTGTGAGTATCTGATTGCATCAGTTTTGATTATGTTTATGTTTTGCAATATTCAATGCTAACAATCTCATGAAATATAAAAAATGTAGGAGAATAAGTGATGTATCGAACATGACCTCGACACTGGCATTTATCAGGAATTTGACATCTTTAAGTACCTTGTAAGGCAATACTGACAAGAATATGATGTGTTCAAGTTCCCGATATATACTTTTTTCTTTCTTCCTTTTTTCCTTCTTATTTCATTAATCTGGAATGTTCATAACATGTAACAGAGAACTAAGGAACAACAACATTTCTGATTCAATTCCATCTAATATTGTCGAATTCAAGAGTTTGCAGCATCTGTAAGTTGATCTTTAATTTGATGGTTGAATCTTTAAATACATGCCAAGTTCGATTTGGTTTCACATCAGATGGTTTTGGCTTAGTTTAACTATGTTCTTAGTTCCTCTCTTTTATTTTTTTTTCTGTTACTTTTCTACTGTAGCTAGTTATCTTTATATTATAATTCTGTTATTAATTATAATATTCTTTCTCCAGGGATTTGAGTTTCAACAATCTAACCGGACAGATTCCAGAGTTGCTTTTCAATTTGAGTTCATTGGCGAACCTGTAATTTTCCCGTCTCTGCTTTGTTGTGCCATTTACCTCCCAAATTATACTTTATTGTATTGAAACATATATTGCTGCTTTGTACTCAGGTTTCTTGGAAATAATAAGTTAAACGGTACACTACCTGCAGTTAAAAGTGCATCTCTTCTCAATGTGTAAGTATTTTTGACATATTTGTATCAATCTCATTACACCACACATGGAAAAAATTGGTGTTCAGGAATTAGTTTTGTATTGTATATCTAACATTCTTCTCACCTTCCGCTTGCAGAGATGTTTCATACAATAATTTATTAGGCAGCTTTCCTTCTTGGATCAGCGAAGATAATTTACAAGTGTAAGTCTTTTAAATTATACTACAAATTTTTTAGTTCAATGTGTTCTTTTTCTTGTTTAGTATTCTATTTACTTTCAAAACGATGTATTCTGCTAGCTTATGAGTACTCTCTATCCAACAATCATTCAAAACTTCCATTTCTAACGAAAAAAATGATTGCTTCTATTTACACTACGATGAAACTAACATTCAAATTTTATGGGGTGCAATTTGCAGTAACTTAGTTGCCAACAACTTCACACTTGAAAGTTCTAACAGCAGGTGATTATCTGGTTCTAGTTTCATTCTAAAGCTTGAAAACTCTCAATAATGATATGTGGCTGTTGCTTGCATTTATTTATTACTTCTTGTACCATAATCAGAATACTAAACCTACTTAACTTGTTGAATTCAATGCTACTTTGAACATGTTAGTCTGTACCTAAAATCATTTCGAAAAGTTTTAAAATATCCTTAATTTGAAGAAAGGTTACCAAGATGGTGTCTGGTTTGTAAACATTGCCTGTTCCACGTCTACTTTTGACCATGTCCTTCCTTATTTTTCTCCTGCCACCATCTTTTTGTATGTTTCTCTTTGAAGAAAGATTTGTGTCATTCTTTTTACTTTTCAGGAAATTGGCAGCTTATGTTAATAAGTAACTGAATCCTTATTTTCTTCTTCTTGTCTGACATTAATTCTAAGCTCATATAAATTCATTCCTCTTCTTCCCTCAGTGTTTTGCCGCATGGCCTGAACTGTCTCCAACGCAATTTTCCTTGCAATCGAGGTTCTGGAATCTGTAAGTACAACTTTTCCAATTCATGGTTTGAGAGTTTAATGCTATAAAGAGTAACTAAGTTCCAAAGAAGGAAGGATCTATTTTGGTATGACTCTATCTAGGAGGTGTACCGTAGATGGTATTAGACAAAATTTTTGACTTGCACAATTACATATCTTTAACTTGGTAAATTGAAAAACCCTTTCAGGACTTACTTTGATCAGTGGCTACCTTGTTATGCAGATTCTAGCTTCGCTGTAAAGTGTGGTGGTCCACCAATTACATCTTCTAATAGTATAACATATGAGAGGGATAATGAGACACTTGGTCCAGCAACATATTACGTGACTGACGAAAACAGGTGGGGAGTTAGCAATGTTGGATATTTTACGGGGACCAATAATCCACAGTATACAACTTTTTCTTCGTCTCAATTCACAAATACTCTAGACTCGGAACTTTTCCAGACAGCACGAATCTCTGCTTCATCTCTAAGATACTATGGTTTAGGCCTTGAAAATGGAAACTACACTGTCACTCTCCAGTTTGCAGAACAAACTATTTTGGATACTGACAGATGGGAAAGTCTTGGGAGGCGCGTTTTCAATGTCTATGTTCAGGTCTGCATTAATCTAGTTCAATTTTAGGCATACATCACAATTCACGTAGGTTCATGCTCAGGTTAAGGCTTGGTGAAGGGCTTCAGATGTATTCTGTTCTCTAAAAATGTTTCTCCACTTAACTATTGTTGGCCTCTGTTTATTCCAGGGAAACCTTGTTTTAAAGGATTTCGACATAAAAAAAGCAGCAGGAGGCGTCTCTAAGAGAGCCGTTGAGAGAGAATTTACGGCTCAGGTATCAGAAAATTTCTTGGAAATCCACTTGTTTTGGGCAGGGAAAGGGACTTGCTGTGTTCCTGCCCAAGGTACATATGGGCCTTCTATTTCAGCCATCAGTGCTACTCCAGGTAAAACAAATAACCTTTTTTTTTTTTGGTTCTAAATTTATTTTAATACATAAAATTTCCTTACATTATGATATTAAAGTTATGACTACTATGCTTTGATACAGACTTCAACCCTACCGTAAGCCCTCCATCCACTGAGAAGAATAGAACAGGTTTGATTGTGGGGATTGTTGTTGGTGTTGGGGTTGCAAGTTTTGTTTTTGTTCTTGCAATTTTCTTCATTGTTAAAAGGAGAAGAAGGCAACAGACTGATGATGAAGGTAAAGCGAAACTTATTTCCTTATATTCATGCTATCACTGCTATTTTATATATCATATTTTCTAGCTCTGAAAATGCTGCAGTTTGGCTGCTTCTGGTTGTAGTCAATTGTCAAGGTTATAACTGAGGCCACACATTATCTTATATAACCATTCTAAAATGTTTAAGAGGGTTCATGTATAAGAATTAAACCAATCATTTAATAATTAAATTAACCATGGCTCATCTATAAGAATGCTATTGTGGGCCTTAAAGGAAACAATGTACTTCAGTACTAATGATTGATTGATTAATGAAGCCGAGGTGTACAGGGAAAACAACAAACTGAAGTCCATTAGTAAGTTCTGAAATGCCTTGCAAGTTATAGAAGTAAATAGGATCCGACATTAATAAGAAATTAAATCATAAAAGGTTTACAATAAGTTTGATTTCAACAATATTCTAATAGTTTGATTGCTTTAGCATTCTTAAAACTGATATAAATCATATCTGTTCATGAGGTAAGGAACTCACTCGAATTACTTGTAAATCAAAATATATACACACTAGTGGTGTTTCCTTTAGATTATATTGAGGAATTCAAATCATCTACATCACTTCCACTTCTTATGGATAAGCTTGGTTGGACTCGCATATTCCCCACCAGTGACTTGTACAGGTCACAGTACCATCTAGTTAGCCTGAGTTATATATATGTGCCATGATTATACAATTGAATATGCTCTTTCCAGCATTTTATCATCTTTGACTTGAGAAAATATCCCCTAAAGTATTTGATTAGACAAAATGGTTCATTATCATAAATTGATAAGCTATTTTTGTTCATTAACTTGCAGAGCTTCTAGGCATAGATGCTAAACCGTACACTTTTAGTTATGCTGAACTAAGGACTGCTACAGAAGGCTTCAGTGCTGAAAATAAGCTTGGAGAAGGAGGATTTGGACCAGTTTATAAGGTAAGTCATTGTTTTAATCGATGAATAGCAATTTCTGAGCATATTTGAGACCCTTAAAAATTGATTTTCTTAATTATGATGGCCTAGCTTTTTCACATTTACAACTATTTCCAGTGCATAATTAAGCACAGATTGCAGCATTACTTTCCGTCATAGATTCAACTAGAAACAAAATGTTTTGGTCTTTTATTTAAGCTGGGACCATTGGAAAGGGAAAAATTTAAAAATTAAATAAAGAAGAAAGGTGCTCAATGATTTTTTTTTTCTCACCAATTCAAGTTGAACTTTTCAATCAATAGGGAAAACTTAATGATGGAAGGGTAATTGCTGTGAAGCAATTGTCTGTAGCATCCCACCAAGGGAAGAGCCAGTTTGTTGCGGAAATTGCTACCATTTCTGCTGTTCAGCACCGTAACCTAGTGAAATTGTATGGATGCTGTCTCGAGGGAACACAACGACTCCTGGTTTATGAGTATCTGGAAAACAAGAGTCTTGATCAAGCATTATTTGGTATGAGAATATATAACATATATGCAACTGTTATTGATTTGCTTGGTATTCCTTGCATTATTTGGCGTGGAATTCACAGTTCACACTTTAATATGGCTCTTGTGAAGCAGGAAAAGGAAGTTTGAATCTTGACTGGCAGATGCGTTTTGATATTTGTTTGGGAGTAGCAAGAGGTCTAGCTTATCTTCATGAGGAGTCAAGACTTCGAATCATACACAGGGATGTAAAGGCCAGTAATATCCTGCTTGATGGCAATCTCATCCCCAAAATATCAGATTTTGGTTTAGCTAAACTTTACGATGATAAAAAGACCCACATTAGCACCCGTGTTGCGGGGACAATGTAAGAAGAGTTCACCTTTTCATTTTCTTGCTAAACTATCTACTTCTTTTTTCTTTTACATTCATTGGGTATAATACTGTAATGAATTTTGCCTCTGTTGCACTGACACAGTGGATATCTTGCACCGGAATATGCCATGCGAGGACATCTTACAGAGAAGTCTGATGTGTTTGCCTTTGGCGTTGTGGCTCTAGAAATTGTTAGCGGGAGGCCAAACTCAGATTCAAGCTTGGACGAAGAGAAAATGTATCTTCTTGAATGGGTATGAACTATGAACAACATTTCCAAACTAATGCTCCTCTTTTATTGAAACCATTAAACACTTCCAATTGCATTTATTTATACTCTAGCATTGTGTGTTTAGATAGTATAATCAAAACGACCACACCCATGAACATTTTATTATGGCCAGTCTTATATTTTTTTTTGGGGATTTCCAGGCTTGGTACCTACATGAAAACAATCGTGAACTTGAACTGGTGGACTCCAAGTTATCAGAATTCAATGAGGAAGAGGTGAAACGCTTGATAGGAGTAGCTCTTTTGTGTACTCAGACGGTGCCAACACTACGGCCACCGATGTCTCGTGTGGTTGCTATGCTTTGCGGAGATATTGAAGTGAGCACAGTAACTTCAAAGCCAGGGTATTTAACTGACTGGAGATTTGATGACGTAACCAGCTTTATTAGCGGTAATGCAACTAGAGGAAATGATACTAGCCATGACACCTCATCAAGTACAAGTATGGTGGTTGAAGCGTCACCAGGAAATCGGAAAACAGCCTTGCTCCATGACATTATTGGAGACGGTAGATAAGATGTTCTTTTAATTTGCTATTTATTTATTTATTTTTGTAGAAGAACTATGAGTTTAAGCTTCATTCCTCTTAGATTTCTGAATGTGTATATGGATAGAAACCACAAGAAGAAGAGATGCTAGCTGTTTGTAATAGTATTGTAGATCTTGAATTTTAAGATTGGTTTCCAGTTTTGATTCATTTTGACAGATAAAGTACTTGGACAAATAATGCTGATATATTAAATATTCTGGATGAAGAAGAAACTCAGGTCAATATACAGAACTGATGTCGAATTACTGGATGTATATATTTAGCCTCCAATATGGTTGTCACCAATTGTATACCTAATGCAAGTTGAATAAAGTATTTCTTATGAAAACTATTTTTACCCAAGTCAACTGTAACTTATGCGTAAAAGAGAGAGGAGTGAATTTATTATCACTTACTAGAAAATATTTAGATGAGTTTCGTATATCATGCCACTAGACAAAAATGGTATGTAAAATCACTTCACATACTTTATATTAACACTTAAAATTTTTCTGCATGAATTGTACTTTCTCTACATATTACACATAAATTCTCAAAATAAAATGTCGTTTTCACCTGGGGATGAACTTTTTGGTGGCTGTACGAAGCCTCCAAGTTGGAAATAACTTGAATATAATAATATGAAGAAGTCACCAATGACGAACAGTCTTCAAACTAAGTTTTTCATCACCTGAAGAAGTCACCAATGAGGAACAGTCTTCAAACTAAGTTTTTCATCACCTAAGTACTGAGACTTTTGTTTCCGTTGAATAACTTTTGATTTTTTCAACCCGACTTCTCAATCCTAATATATGTCTATATATGTTAAACTACGATCTCTTTCTCTCATCTTTGTCAAGATCCTCAGCTCCAGCTGCCTCTCTCACTCTTTCCCGCTTGATCAACGTTTTATCATTTAACGATACATATAGAGCTTGTTTATGATATACGATGGCGAAAACAGCACCTGCAGCAGCAGTTTCAGTAGTACTACTCTTTGCTTTGTGTGTGATTTCCAACATCTTCGGTCAGCTTGTTCTTGTAGCTCAAGCTCAGAATAATCAAACTCAACCTGCCACTGACCCTAAAGAAGGTATGTATATCTCTCTCTTACGTTTCTCAAATCATTTTCAGTTTCGCTAATCCAACAGTAGATACAAATCAAATGATATATAAAAGCTACCTAGCCATGCCGTTTGCTTTAGATTCTCTCTTTCTTCCCTGATATTCAAACAGTTTCGTTTTACTTCTATCGAGTTTGGGTTGATTATAGCTCTATAAATGAATCTCATGCCACGGTATCTGAAGCTTAGGGAAATTAAAATAAAAAAAAAAAGCCTATGGGTTTGTTGAAAATTTAGAGGTTATGACTATATCAAAGAAATCAAACTTTATTATAGCTTAAATATGGTTAACAATCTATAAAACATCCCCTTAATGTTAGTTTTTTTTTTTCAGAGAAATAGCAATGATAATGATGTTTATAAAATGTTAATGACATCTCATCATTCACTTGCATCACATACCACCATGTCGATACGTAACTTGTAAATTTGTTGGTTTCAGTGGCAGCATTGAATTCGATATTTCAACAATGGGGAATGTATGCAAGCATTGGAGAGCCATGCAGCGGAGCCGCCATTGACGACTCCATTCCCATCGAAAACGGAGATCACAATCCCTTTATCAAATGTTCCTGTTCTTTCAACAACAACACTCTTTGCCACATTACCGCACTGTAAGTGTCACAACTTTTCAAGTCACTACAGGTTTTGAATGTGAGTTATGTACCTACCCTGCTCAACTAAACTTATATATCATGTCAATTCCTATTTAATAATCCATCTGATCAAGTAGGCTAAACACTTAGGCGCCTTTTACCTTACAAACCAGTTATTTTAGGGTAAATTCTACATAATGTGTTCATAACAGAATGACGACTATAAAGAAATCGATGTTAGCTCAACATCGAGGTACTGTAAAATCTAGAATTAATATATGACTCTTAGTTTCTTGATTAATTTGTATTGGTTGTTTACTTGTACATTTCCTTTACAGGAAAGTTTATGCACCGAATGCTGCACTTAGTATGATCCCGGATGAGCTATGGACTTTGACTTTCCTCACCAATCTGTAGGTTAAATTTCATGTTTATATATGTGCTTCAGCGAATTGTGCATTATTATTGCATAGTATAAAGCTAATTGAGTTTCAGTGTGTATCATACCGGGAAGGCTATTTGGATTATGTGTTCTAAATTGATCTTACTTTTTTCTGATTCTAACAGGAACTTGGGCCAAAATTACTTGACAGGTCCGCTGTCTCCATCCATCGCCAATCTAACTCACTTGGAATACCTGTAGGCTGAACCAAAATTTTGAATCAAACTTGTTGGACATTGCGAATATATTGCAATTCTTTCTACTGATGTTTATTCTTATCCTAAATCAGGAACCCTGGCATTAATGTATTATCAGGGGAGCTTCCAAAAGAACTTGGATTGCTTACTAATTTAATAGTGCTGTAAGTTTAATGTTTCCCTCACTTTGTATCTCTATAATATTGTTAGAAATATTTTCAAATTCTTAGAAAAATAGGATTTATGAAAATCAAATACCTTGCATAAAAATATGGCATAAAATAAAATGATTTGGTCTGTGGCTGGAGGCTCGCAAAGACGTTTCTTAAAGATAAT
Source organism: Bursera cuneata (assembly GCA_026212285.1). Taxonomy (NCBI): domain Eukaryota; kingdom Viridiplantae; phylum Streptophyta; class Magnoliopsida; order Sapindales; family Burseraceae; genus Bursera; species Bursera cuneata. The sequence continues at coordinate 19,667 of JANLJB010030812.1, read as the reverse complement.
CGAAGCTTCCCACAAGGGACACATGGCTATACTATCTCAGGATTCAACCAAATCTAAACTAATTATAACCAAGGTGCATTTGCACACACTTGGTGCAAAACTTAGTTTCATTTTTAAATGCCCTTTAAGAAATCATGGATTCAAAGAATTTCTAAATGGTTTTCTCTATGTTTTTCTCATGTTATCTCTCTTGTTTCTCATGTAATTTGGTAAACCAAATAGATCTTTATCTAGGCTTCTCAAATTCATCATCATTGTGTCACATAAAACAAGATAAATCACAAATATTTGATAAATGTATAGATAATCCATGTACCACAATCTTTGGAACTCCAAGATTCATGAACTTAATTTAATAATTTTGTACTTCCAAAATACTAACTTTTATATATGGACTCTTATTCGTTTATATTTTAATTTTGCAGAGGTATTGGAACAAACAACTTCTCTGGTCCTCTGCCATCTGAGCTTGGTAATTTGACGAAATTAGAGCAGCTGTAAGTTCCTCTAGACTCTCAGTTTCATTTTCGATACAAAATTCTGCGTATACATATTGAGTATTCATCAAGCAACTATTGTTACAAGAATGCAAAAGATGAAATTCCCAGTTGGAGGCCTTACTTTAAATTCTCATATGTATCTACCCCACTAATCGTCAGGTTTATTAGATACAATTCAACACTCATTCGAAGCTATAATTTTTTTTTTTTTTCCGAGGAAATTACATTTCTATGGGGATTATGGGAGGCTTTCTTTACACTATACATTTAGTTAACGGGATACTGCAACCGTTCAGAGATTTGTGAAAAAATAATTTCCATAAACCAAAAGCTTATAGTTACTAGACATAAGATTCTGTTATTTTCTTCTGTTTCTCCTAGTTGATGATGGCTTCGATAGAAGAAAAGATACTAAATATCGATGGAGTTCTTTAAAATTTTGTGCCTTGACAGATATCTTGATAGTTCTGGAGTTAGTGGTGAGATTCCTTCAAGCTTTGCTAATCTGCGGAGCCTAATTACAGTGTAAGTACTTCTTGACAATGTAAATCTGCTAATTGGAATTTTGTACTGTAGATTCATATTATACTGAAGGGAAAAATGGCTTGTATCAGATCTTAAACAAATATTCTTGTTGCTCCCAGGTGGGCTTCAGACACAGAACTTACAGGAAGGATCCCTGACTTTATAGGGAATTGGTCAAAGCTTAATTCCTTGTGAGAAAATAATATAGATCTTTTTTCTTTACTTTGTTTATAATCACCCTTAAGTTATTTCAGATTCAAGCTTCCTTCGAGATTAATTTCATCCAAGAACTGTTGTTATAGCGTTTGAAATTGAGAAAATTTAAAATAATTATCTTCTTGTACATGTTATTGCAGGAGGTTTCAAGGAAACTCTTTTGAAGGGCCCATACCATCATCCTTTTCCAATCTGACTTCTCTGACAGAGTTGTGAGTATCTGCCTGCAGCACCTTTGATTATATTTGTGTTTTTCAATAGTCAATTCTAAAAATCTCATGAAATATAAAAAATGTAGGAGAATAAGTGATGTATCCAACATGACGTCGACACTGGCATTTATCAGGAATTTGACATCTTTAAGTAACTTGTAAGGCAACACTGTCAATAATATGATGTGTTCAAGTACCTCATATATACTTTGTTTTTTCCCCTTCTATTTCATTGATCTGGAATGTTCATAACATGTAACAGAGAGCTAAGGAATAACAACATTTCTGATTCAATTCCATCTAATATTGGTGAATTCCGGAATTTGCAGCATCTGTAAGTTGTTCCTTAATTTGATGGTTGAACTATAAATACATGCAAAGTTGGTTTTGGTTTCGCATATGATGGTTTTGAAATAGTTTAACCATACTTTTAGTTCCTCTCTTTTATTTTATTTTCTGTTACATTTCTACTTTCGCTAGTTATCTTTATATTATAATTCTGTTATTAATTATAACATTCTTTCTCCAGAGATTTGAGTTTCAACAATCTAACTGGACAGATTCCAGAGTTGCTTTTCAATTTGAGTTCATTGGTGAACCTGTAATTTTCCCGTCTCTGTTTTGTTGTGTCATTTACCTCCCAAAATATACTTTATTGTATTGAAACATGTATTGCTGCTTTGTACTCAGGTTTCTTGGAAATAATAAGTTAAATGGTACACTACCTGTAGTTAAAAGTGCAACTCTTCTCAATGTGTAAGCATTTTTGACATATTTGTAGCAATCTCATTACACCACACATGGAAAAAATTGGTGTTCATGAATTAGTTGTTGTATTGTATAGCTAACATTCTTCTCACCTTATGCTTCCAGGGATGTGTCATACAATAATTTATTAGGCAGCTTTCCTTCGTGGATCACTGAAGATAATTTACAAATGTAACTCTTTAAATTATTTTAAATGTACTCTATATATTATACTTCACCTTTTTTTTTAGTTCAATGTGTTCTTTTTCTCGTTTAATATTCTATTTACTTTCAAACAATGTATTCTGCTAGCTCATGAGTAATCTCTGTCTAACAATCATTCAAAACTTCCATTTCTAACCAAAAAAATAATTGCTTTCTATTTACACTACGATGAAACTAACATTCAAATTTTATGGGATGCAATTTGCAGTAACTTAGTTGCCAACAACTTCACACTTGAAAGTTCTAACAGCAGGTGATTATCTGGTTCTAGTTTCATTCTAATGCTTGAAAACCCTCAATAATGATATGTGGCTATTGCTTACATTTATTTATTACTTCTTGTACTGTAATCTGAATACTAAACCTACTTAAGTTGTTGAATTCGATGCTACTTTCAACATGTTAGTCTGTACCTTAAATCATTTTGAAAAGTTTTAACATATCCTTACTTTGAAGAAAGGTTACCAAGATCGTTATCTGGTTGGTAAACATTGCCTGTTCCACATCTACTTTTGACCATGTCCTTCCTTATTTTTCTCTTGCCACCATCTTTTTTTATGTTTCTCTTTGAAGAACGATTGTGTGATTCTTTTCACTTTTCAGGAAATTTATGGCAGTTTATGTTAACAAGTAATTGAAATCCTTATTTCTTCTTGTTGTCTGACATGATCTCTAAGCTCATATAAATTCATTCCTTGCCTTCCCTCAGTGTTTTGCCGCATGGGCTGAACTGTCTCCAGCGCAATTATCCTTGCAATCGAGGTTCTGCACTCCGTTAGTACAACTTCTCCCTTTTATGATTTTGAGAGTTTAATGCAATAATAGTTACTAAGTTCCAAAGAAGGAAGGATCTATTTTGGTATGACAGTTTCGAGGAAGAGAACCATAAATGTTATAAGACAATTTTGGACAGGCATAACTACATATAACTTGAGAAACCTTTTTAGGACTTACTTTGATAAGTGGCTATATTCATATGCAGATTCTAGGTTCGCTGTCAAGTGTGGTGGTCCACAAATTACTTATAATGGTATTGAGTATGAGAGGGATAATGAGACTCTTGGCCCGGCAGCATATTATGTGACTGATACAAACAGGTGGGGAGTTAGCAATGTTGGATATTTTACCGGGGCCAATAATCCAAATTATACAACTTTTCCTTCGTCTCAATTCACAAATACTCTAGACTCGGAACTTTTCCAGACAGCACGAATCTCTGCTTCATCTCTAAGATACTATGGTTTAGGCCTTGAAAATGGAAACTACACTGTCACTCTCCAGTTTGCAGAAATAACTATTCTAGATACTGACAGCTGGGAAAGTCTTGGGAGGCGTGTTTTCAATGTCTATGTTCAGGTTTGGATTAATTCTAGTTCAACATCTCCCTGCAACAGCATGACATAGATCACAATTCACGTAGGTTTTTGCCCAGGTTAAAGCTTGGATGGAGGGCTTTAAATGTATTCTGTTATCTAAAAACATTTCTCCATATAACTACTGCTGGCCTTTTGTTTCAATCTTTAAATCTGTTTGTTCTAGGGAAATCTTGTTTTAAAGGATTTCGACATAAAAAAAGCAGCAGGTGGAGTCTCGAGGAGAGCTGTTGAGAGAGAATTTACTGCTCAGGAATCAGAAAATTACTTGGAAATCCACTTGTTTTGGGCTGGGAAAGGGACTTGCTGTGTTCCTGCCCAAGGTACATATGGGCCTTCTATTTTAGCCATCAGTGCTACACCAGGTAAAAGAACTAGCAATATATATATATATATTTTTTTTGGTTCTAAATTTATTTTAATAGACAAAAATTTCTTTACATTGTGATTTTAAGTCATGACTACTAAGCTTTGATACAGATTTCACGCCAACCACTGAGAAGAATAGAACAGGTCTGATTGTGGGGATTGTTGTTGGTGTTGGAGTAGTAAGCTCTGTCTTAGTTCTTGCAATTCTTTTCTTTGTTCAAAGAAGAAAAAGGCGACAGACTGATCATGAAGGTAAAGCAAAAGATATTTCCTTATATTCATGCTATCACTGCTATCTTATATATATCGTATTTTCCAGCTCTGAAAATGCTGCAGTTTGCCTGCTTCTGTAAGTCATTTGTTAAGGTTATAATCGAGGCCACACTTTGTCTTATATAATCGTTCTAAAATGTTGCAGAGGGTTAGCTACATAGGTTATTAAGTAGACAAACCATGCTCGTGTAAGAATGCTGTTGCAGGCCTGAAAGAAAACTATATACTTCAGTAATGCTTGTTTGATTAATATAGCCAAAGTGCATGGGGAAAGCAACAAACTGAAGTCTATTAGTAAGTTCTGAAATACATTACAATTTACAAGTTACAGAACTAAATAGGATCCAACATTAATAAAAAATTAAATTGCCAATGATTTACAGTAAGTTTAACTTAATATTCTAGTACTTTGATTTCTTTAACATTCTTAAAAAACCAATATAAATGATACACGTTCATGAGGTAAGAAACTCACTCAAATAACACTAGTGGTTTTCCCTTTGGATTATATTAAGGAATCCAAATAATCTACATTACTTTCATTTCTCATGAATATGTTCTTTTCATCATCTTTTAGTTGACAAAATGTACCAAATATCGCCTAAACCATATGATTAGACAAACTGATTCATGATCATAAATAGATAAGCTATTTCTGTTCATTAACTTGCAGAGTTTCTAGGCATAGATGCTAGACCATACACTTTCAGTTATGCTGAACTAAGGACTGCTACAGAACGATTCAGTCCTGGAAATAAGCTTGGAGAAGGAGGATTTGGGCCAGTTTATAAGGTGAGTCATTGTATTTGAGAGCCTTAAAATCGATTTTTTCACATTTATAACCATAGCCAGTGCATGATTAAGCACAGATTGCAGCATTAGTTTCTGCCATAGGTTCAACTAGACAGACAATATTTTGGCCTTATATCAAAGCTAGGACCACTGAGAGGGAAAAAAAAATAAATATAAAAAAAAAGTGTTCAATGATTTTTTTTCACCAGTTTAATTTGAATATTTCATTCAATAGGGGAGACTTAATGATGGAAGGGTAATTGCTGTGAAGCAATTGTCTGTAGCATCCAAACAAGGGAAGAGACAGTTTGTTGCCGAAATTGCTATCATATCTGCTGTGCAGCACCGTAACCTAGTGAAACTGTATGGATGCTGTCTCGAGGGAACACAAAGACTCCTTGTTTATGAGTATCTGGAAAACAAGAGTCTCGATCAAGCATTGTTTGGTATGAGAATAACATTTATGTAACTGTTATTATTTTGCTTGGGAGTCCTCGCATCATTTGGTGTGGAAATTGCCGTACAAACTTTTATATGGCTTTTGTGAAGCAGGAATGGGAAATCTGAATCTTGACTGGCCGACACGTTTTGGAATTTCTTTGGGAGTAGCAAGAGGTCTAGCTTATCTTCATGAGGAATCAAGACTTCGAATCATTCACAGAGATGTGAAGGCTAGTAATATCCTACTTGATGGCAATCTCATCTCCAAAATATCAGATTTTGGTTTGGCCAAACTTTATGATGATAAAAAGACCCACATAAGCACCTGTGTTGCAGGAACAATGTAAGACTTTTTGAAGTGTTCACCTTTTCGTTTTCTTGCTACAATTTTTTACATCTTTATTGTAATGAATTTTGCCTCTGTTGCATTGACATAGTGGATACCTTGCACCTGAATATGCCATGCGAGGACATCTTACAGAGAAGTCTGATGTGTTTTCCTTTGAGTTGTGGCTCTAGAGATTGTTAGCGGGAGGCCAAGTGCAGATTCAAGCTTGGATGAAGAGAAGATGTATCTTCTTGAATGGGTATGAGCCACATTTCCAAACTGTATAACATATGCTTTTCTTCTATTACATTAATTTATACTCTAGCTTCTGTGTGTAGTTGGTATAATTACAACAAAAGCAAACATGATAATTAAATTATGGCCAGTCTCATTAAAACTCATTTATAATGTTAATAGTGAATTCTAAGGTCCCTGAAAAAATGGAAGAATTTCAGTATTCCTTTACTTAGCAGTTGAATGAGTCCAGTTTATCACTTTGGGAAGATATGACATGAGTCTTATTCACATTGTCACTTCAACACTTTTCTCTTCCAATAGCATATGAAAATATGAACATTGCTTTGATTACTGCACAACTAAATTTTTTTTAAAGAAGTTTGATTTTAATCCTGAAAAGCTGTGTTGTTAGTGCATTAAGGAATTAAGCAGGACCAAGTAAACGCCTCCTATTGTCATGATAGCAAATAAGAATGTACTTCCTTCCAGCTTGCAGCTCAGCTCCTGCCTTCCATGCCTAAGTTGTGGACCAACCTAGGCCAAAAAATTTTAAATCATAAGCATGCCATTATCTTTTCCAGATTTGGCTACTCCTATCATAATTTTTTCTCGGTTTTCCAGGCTTGGTACCTACATGAAAACAATCGTGAACTTGAACTGGTGGACTCCAGGTTATCAAAATTCAATGAGGAAGAGGTAAAACGCTTGATAGGAGTAGCTCTTTTGTGCACTCAGACGGTGCCCACGCTAAGGCCACCAATGTCCCGTGTGGTTGCTATGCTTTCTGGAGATATTGAAGTGAGTACAGTAACTTCGAAGCCAGGATACTTAACTGATTGGAGATTTGATGATGTAATCTTCTTTATTAGTGGTAATGCAACTACCGGAAATGATACTAGCCATGACACCTCATCAAGTACAAGTATGGTGGTTGAAGCTTCAACAGGAAATGGTGAAAAACCCCTGCTCCATGACATTATTAGTGGAGAGGGTTGATGAGATGTTCTTTTACTCTGTTAGCAATTTATTTATTTATTCTAAAGAGAACTGTGAGTTTAAGTTTCGTTACTCTCAGATTTCTGAAAGTGTATATGGTTAGAAACCATAACAAATAGAGATAATAGCTGTTTGTATAGAAAATGTTAAAGAATAAAGAGAATAGAATTTTGTTATTCACTTGTAATCAGAAATTACATGATGATGGCAAATTATGCAATAATCTCTAACAGCTGTAATTGCTTACATGGAAAGAAATATAGCAACTTATGGTAATGATCTCCAACAGCTATAACAGATTATATGGAAAGAAATAAAATGATTTAAGGAAATAGATATCAAGCAATAAGTCTCCAACGGCTGGTGAAGAGTAAGGAAATATTCAGATTGCGAATCTTTGTATAATAGGCAGCTCATTTGAACTTTGACATTGAACACGGCTGGGCTCTCCATTTGTACTAAATTTTCCTTTTTTCATTATTTTCAACAGTTTGTATTTTATATTCTTGTAAAACTTGAACTTTCCCACCAATTTTTAATAAAGAGTGGTGTCCATTTTTGACATGTGGACAGACAAAATAGTAAGGACACGACGCATATTTTGTTTATAATGCTGATAAATATCCTCGATAAAGAAGAAACTCAGATATAGAACATATTTTGAATTGTGAAACTCTTAAAAGATACTAGAACAGTATTTCCATCAAGGGCTTTACCTACCTTTTATCTGAATTTTATAAAAAATGCATGAAAGGGTAGAATTAGAACTTGGCGAAGCTCGCTTTTTTACGTTCTAATGATTTCCTAATCTTCTGCTGTTATTATATCAAAGTGTTATTGAATTCTTCATCAGGCTAAATCATTAAAGCATCTAAATCAGGTCCGGAACCGATGTCCCAAGCGGCAGCTATTATTTTGAGAGGTATTTGAAATCTCCAATCTCTTTCTTCTTTCTTCTCTAGTCCATTACAGGATGTGGATAATTTTCTGGTGAAAAAGCACTATTTTAAGCCAAGAGGATATAATTATGAATTTGAAGAAACTACCCTTTGCATTCTAGAGTAGTAATAAATACATCATTTCCATGAAACGAACTAGCTATAACAGATTATCCATGCCACCATCATCTGCAATCAGAATCGACTAAATGAGGATATATTCATATTATTTCAACAAATTTTCCACATAAATCCTCACATTACGAAGAAGCAGAAGAGATTGTTCTGCATTTGTTTCACCTCCCAAAACCAATTCTCCACAAAGTCAATTGACAGAAACCAAGAAATGTTCTGTCAAATCAAAAGCCCACAAAAAATTTTTTCCAAATCCATTTGCTGAAGAATCCCATCTCTAATTACACAAAATCACTCTAGTCAAACCCAGAACCATACAAGACACAGTAAAGAAGAACAAAGTAACAAAGTCCCTTGCAGACCATTTCCTAACTTGCGGCTTAGCAGCTTCCACACGCATACTCTTAGCCCTCCTAAGTGCATCAACTTCCTTCAAAAGATCAAACTCAACACCCTTCTTCTTCAACTCCTCGACGCACTTTGCCAGCAACTTCCCATCCTCTTTCTCCCTCTCTAACAGCTTCTCCAAGTGGCTTTCCACGTCTGACTTGTATCTAACAGCCCAGATCAGCCCCAGAGAGCAAAGCAGCAAGCATAGGGACGGAATCCATGACCTATGGCACGAACCCGCATCTGGGTTCGAGGCATTGAAGAGAAGGATGAGGGAGATGGAGTGGAAGAGGAAGAAGAAGATGTAGAGCTGCGTTATTTCTTTGCGGACTGAGTCGATTTGAGTCTCTTTGAGGGCGATTCTGCTGAGGATTAGCTCTTCTTCTTTGAGCCACTGCTTGAGGAGGAGCTTGTGAGTTGGGGTTTCAGCGATTTGGTGAAGAGGGTGGGGTGGTCTTGCCTCCATTATTGATGGCTTCGTGCTCTGATCGTCAGCCATTGGTGGACGTTTATGCGATGAGAGTGAGATTAGAGAAACAGTGAGAGGGCTTTCGGTTTTTTAAAACGGCTTTTGAATGCAACGGTCGAATCTGGAACGTTTAAAATATTGTGTTTTGACGAGAATGCCCCTGGTCGGTGAGTAGAAAAACGGGAGCGTGCAAAGCTTTTGTAACGGCTTCCAGATTCAAATTTGGGAACAAAATGACGTATTTAACCTTCAATGTGGTTGTCCGCAATTAATACCAAAAGCAAGTTGAATGAAGTATTTCTTATCATATTTTTTCTACTTATAATCTCATGTAATGGTCAATATAACTCAAATATCTAAATTCTTAAAAAAAATTAAAAAGCCATTATAAATGTTTGTAATAAGTTATTGAAGTCTCATATTTTTTATTGATAGTATTTTTTTTTTAAGAATAATGTCATATTTATAATACTGTATATGAATTTGTTTTTAGGCTTCATGCAAGTAGATAGGACTCCATGCAAGTATTTTTCATAAAAAATCATATATATTTAATGAGGAAATCCTAAAAATCAGAATCTCAATTCTTAATTAGCACTATGAAATATGACATAGCATAATTTGATTACACATTAATATCATTAATAGAAACATTTATGAACTAATTGATATACTATGCCCCATTATCTCCATTAGGTTTAATGTGTTACCAAATTTTGTAGGTTATATACATCAAACTATTGATGGGTTGGCTGATACTATGTTTTCTTATCCAATAAAAAGCTCAAAATATTTTCTTTCTTTATAGATTAACAATTTATGCCAAGGAAGTTATTAATAGTATGAGTTGTCCTAATTAATTCAACATGAGAAATTTGTTGTAGAAATTCTTCTAGCTACTACTTAAGTTATATAGACTGGATCTGAACAGTCTTGGAAAATGTGATCCAATTATGATTTATAGGACTTGAGCTATCCCTCTTTACCTAACCTAACTATGGGATTTGAGGTGTCCCTCTTTACCTAACCTAACAGGAGCTTGCTTCTTTGTTTGTAATAAATAGTTTGAGTATCTTTTAGGTTCTCATGCATGTGAATAAGTGGAATTAATTAACAAATCTTCTTTCTTAAAATCTAATGTAATTTTGTGATTGTTGTTTGAAATAATACATGCTAATCCTCTTCTTGCAGCTTTGCATATGGTTTGCACCTTCACTGGATTGCCTGCAGGAAGCATGTACTGGTGGGGAAGCTTTTTCACTGTACAACAAAATCAATCTCATGCCATTTATATATGGCTCAATTCTTGATAGTATAAAGTACAACCAGATGATGCAGCCTTACAAGGACAGAAGAAAGCTAGCTAGTTGCAAACAATTTGCTATAGATGAATGGATTTTACTATAACAAGACTTTTAGGTGCAGTATCACATTGTGTAAAATGGAGTAAAATTATGGAACTTTTTATATTATTCAATCAACCTTGAAACCATTGATACTCCATAGAAGGAAGCATTTGAATCCAGATGTGCAGATGGGTGCTCTTGAAACTGCAGACAAATAACCCAATTTCTGGCCTTTTCCTCACAAACAAAAGCTGCTGCTAGTTCTTGGAAATTCCTCACGCTTTCTGAGACTATAAGCATGTAGAAGGAAGCCAAAACCAGCAGAGAAAGGAAATAAAGAACTTTTGAGGCATTGAAGAATATGTAATACGCTACTAACGATGGATAATACATCAGCTTTTCGAGAGAAGAAGATGAAAACAAGGTGATCAGGAAGGAATAAGTTAAGTAGATTGATAGATTTGATCTATCCGGTTTCTATATATATAGTGTTGGAAATGCAAATGTGTGAAATAGTTTCTTACTGTCTCAACCACAAAATAAGCGCATATTTTGCATCGTTGGCATTAAGCAATAAAAGCATGAACGGTATTTTACTCTTTCTGTTGCAAAAGGTTCTCAGATGGGTTGAGATAGCATTTAAGGTTGATGTCTAAGCTCACACATTAAAGAGTTGTTATCTGATGAATATAAAAATACCTATAGGTAGGACAACTTGCTGGCAGGCTCTGAAAGGACTCATTTTCTTTCACTACATAAGCTGTGAGAGGTTGAGCACAGAAACACTTAATCTTATTTTCGTTTTCATTTTCATTCTCATTTAATTTTAAATGTAAAAGTCAAGCTTTTTGGTTGCAGGGTTATTAATTGGGTTGGCTTTGCTTGAGGGCTTATGAAACAGCACACGCGCAGCTTCAAATGAATGATACTGGTAGCTGAACTTATTGTGACAAGAAATGTATATACAAAGAGTTTTTATGCCTAAATATTTGGTTTCTTTCTTCTCCATTTGTTGCTTTTGATCGCATGCTTAAAAGTACAACAAAGAAAATGTTTCTCAATCTCTCTCTGCCCATATATGCACATTTACATATCAATAATTCTTATGCTTCTGAAATTATCATTTGGAGATCAATTATACAAGAAGCTAGCTTTTAGTATAGCCTGCTGAATGTTAAGGAAGTTGAGCAATCCTTTAATACTAATCTTTTCCTACTTTATTATTTGAATGTTATTTAATACTTCTTAATTTTCTAATCTTTCTCCATAACAAGAAAACAAAAACAAAAAGATTTTAACTAGTTGAGAACTACCCTTTTCAAAACAGAAAGATGAGATTGCTATAGTAGGAAAAGATAGTATTTATTAGCCAAGAGATTGTTTCACTTTTTTTGTTCTGATTTAGTATCCATCATAATTATGTGTACTCATTTTTTTCTTATGGTGGTTGAGATAATAGTAGTTGTTTAAATTACAAACCAATAATTGAAAGGGCGATCGATGGCCACATCGTTCTAAATTGGAGATTACAATGTGTCTTTGTCTAGCATAATAAATGCTGGGATGGGGCACCAGATGTTCCTTTATTATAAGGAATGCAGTAACGCGGCAGTTGTGGATTGGAATAGCAGCAAATGTCTCCTCATCACATCTTTGAACTCTTCGGTATTCTGGGGACCAATGAGAGCTCGACACCATAGCAATTGAGATGCTTAACTCTTATTGATGGATGTATGATACCTACTTAGATGGTACTAAAGATCTTTTCAAATTGGAAATCGAATTCCACATAAACCAATCAAGTACTAAGTGGAAAATGATGGGAGTTACTACCATGAATCTTAACTTGAAAAGAAACTACTCCAAATTGACAATGCGTGGATAGATTGTTATCCAGATATGCCAGACGGGCTAATTGGATGGACAGAGGTGTAAAAGGTTCAAGCCTGATCATTAAATATGATTAATATGAAACATTGTCCTAGCCAAAATTTTTTAAAGGAGGATGTTAAATGCATGGGCTCATTGGGAAGACTATGGATTGTCCATTAACTGTAGGCAAAGGCCACTCTTGCAGTTTTGCAGGTGCAACTTGTGCTGATTTTACGGCCAGAAATTTATGTAAGAAAATCAACACTAACTCTAACCTTTAATTAGGCTCCAATACCACTTTTTTGAAAACTATTAACTAGGCTATGATACTATTTGTAAGAAAAATATCAACAAGACTCTGATATCACTTGTAAGGAAAATAAACTATCTCTGATACCACTTATAAGAAAATTATGCAGAAATATACTAATATCAAGATTGATAATAATTCAATAATACAAATAGACAATATTTAATATAGTTTGGCCTCAATTGTCTACATCCATGAATAAAGAGATAAATCTACTAGATAAAAAATATATAAAAGTACAAGAAATAATCCACCTAAATATATTAGCTGAAGGCCTACTATCATTTAATCTGAAGGTATTCTACCCATGCCTAATATAACAAAGCAACCTCCCTGAAGGCTTACTATCATTCAGCCTAAAGGTATTCTACCCATACGTAATATAATAGAGCAACAGAGCTACCTGCTCTATCAGTGTAGATCCAAATCTCTCCTCCTAAAATATTATAAGAGCATTTACCCTTTATGTCTAGCCTCTTTTTTATCATAAAAAGATCTGATTCTCAATCTCTGTATTTATAGGCATACATAGAGATCTTCTATTCTTAATAGGAGCATAATAGAAGTAAAACTCTTATTGATTTGACAACTTTATTTTCTTATTCCTTTTATTCTTATAGAAGTCAACTAGAACTAAGAAAATAGAATCCTAAATAGAAACAAGTTATAAAACCTAATCTTAAAAAAAAATAAGATCAAAGCCATGGATCTCTGACTCAATTTCTCTAAGCTAGTATTCAGGTCACACTCAAACAATTTACATTCGGATGTCTCCTATCATTGCTGAATTCTTTTACTTAAAAAAAAAAGGAAGGCATGACCATGCAATGCAAGAAACACCAAAATTTTGAGTAGCAGGCCGTTACTTGATTTGGCTTGTAGCAGCGAAGTTCTAGCTGTGGATAAGTTCAAACTATGGATAAGTTCAATGAATATGTTATGATATCTTGGAGTGCCATCAGAAATAAGAATTGCACATGCTTCTGTATACAAATGTCAATGGTCATTGCACAGAATAAGAAACCAACGAAAACTGAAACCATTTGGTGTTACTGGAGCAGACTGTATGTATACATGTATACATTTCTATTTTTCTTTTTTTAAACTCTTCTATATGTATATATATATATATATACAAATGTAACTGTTATCTTGTGATTTCCTTTAAGCTTCAGAGATTTTAGTCTCCTGCACAGAGGAAAATCAATTTACAACTTTAATAAGTGGAAATGCAGCACAATTGTCTGAGAACTGCAGCTGCTATGACCCAGTCAATGAATGTCCCTGTTTCTATAGTTAAACATGATAGACCATGCCTACTTCAATCAGTGAAGAGTGTGGAATTCCAAGAGTGATTTCTGGACGCCGGCTATTTCGTCTAAGAAAATCATAGACAACATTGATGGCAAATTTCTTTACAAAAGATGAGGTGTCACTTGCCAAAACACAAGTATTGCCCATCATGTAAGCCACACCAACTTCCTTGGCCTCCAGAAACTCCCTGACTTCCTCCTCAGGTGATCCCAAATGTCGAAAAACCGCAGTTCTCCTTTGTCCAGATGTACCACCACTGGCCTTGTTTACAATTGCCAATGTATGATCTATTATAGGAAATGGTGATTGCTCTTCAACTGCAAAGCCTTGGCCATAGCAATCACATTTCAAGAACTGTGCCACCTCCTCAATCAGCTTAGTTTCAAACTCATAACTGTCCCTCAAATCCTTGTACCCATATCTATCCAATATAAAGTATCAAAGTGTGAAGAATGGAAAACAAATGAGTATCAATTAAAACTGATATAAAAGATGTTTCAGAAATTACCTCACAATACATCGTAATAGACAGTACTCTGGAGGGCCAATTCTGTCAACAAGGTACTGCTCACAAGCTGGAACTTTGGGCACCATCACATATTCATGCGTCACAAAGATAAGACTCTTATGAAATGCTGGGAAGTTTGTGACAAAATGGACAAATATTGGTGGGACTCCAGAGGTAACATTAGTGTAAATCAAGCCAATTCCTGGAACTCTTAAAATTCCAAGACTTGGCCCAAGTCTCAGAAGGCTATCAATTCCTATTTTGCTCTGCAGCTCAAATGCTAGTTTTTTTGAAGTTCCATAATGCCAACTAGACATCAGTGTCAAAATTACAAGGGAGAAAAGAAGGGGAAGCCAGCCTCCTCTGTGTACTTTGCCAAGGGAAGCAGAGACATAGAGCAATTCCACTGATCCAAAACTCATTACAAACAGAAGTGCCACCAAAACGTTCCTCTTCCAAACAGTGCAAATGACTAAAAACATCAAGCAGGTTGTCACAAACATTACTGTGATTGCAGCAAGGCCTGAATACACACAATTGTGAAATCAAGAAGATCACTGAAAGCACAAACATATAGACAAAGAATGGTGAAATGGGAACAAAGAACAAGTCCAGGGAGCACAAACCATATGCATTGCCAATCATGTTAGTGTCTTTAATTCCAATAACAACAGCAAGACACAATACCATTAACATCCAATTCACTTCTGGTATGTATATCTGCCCATGTATTTGATTTGATGTGTGTACTATTTTGACTCGTGGAAAGTATTTTAATGCTCTACATTGACTGATAATAGAGAAAGTGGCTGAAATTATCGCTTGGCTTGCCACCACCGTTGCTAGAGTGGCAACAACAAACACTGGCCAGAAAACCACCTCTGAAAAGAAGAAAAATATATATTAAGGGAAAGATAAAGAAAGGAGATCAAATTAAGCCAAAACTTTTACAGAAGCTAACACATTATGTCACTTTACCCAATCACAAGCAAAACCAATTGCCTAAGGTTTTGCAAAAGCTAATGAATTCTAACAAGTATTGAGCTTACAAATATTGTGAAAATCATTTCAGTGGAAAACAACATCATCCTTCAGAATTGAACCTTGAACTTAGAAGCCACTGATCAATGCTCTTAAGAACAATGTATGGCATAACCATTAAACAGAAAATTAGTTTTTGATCTAACTTGGTCCATCATGAAGTATCCTTAGAACCTTACCTGGGATAGCCAAATAAAAACTGCTGCGAAGATCCGATTTGTGCTGGGAGAGGTAAGCGGCTTCACCCATATATGCCAGAACCAAGCAAGGGTAAACAACTCCTGTAAATGCAATCTGCCATGTGACACAGATATTAAAGTCTCAATATATACGTAAAAGCATCAGATACTGAAGATAAGAATATACCCTGATAGAAAGCTGGGAGAAATGGCCAAGATCAGCAAACATAGCTTCTGTACCTGATATAATTACAATAACTTTTCAGCATAACAAATGTAGAACCTTTCTGCAGTAGCATAATAGATTTTTTTCGTCTTTCCATTTATAACAAGTTGAAACTGACCTGTAATACAAAGAACAATTCCACCAAGAGAACTAAACCCATCTTTTCCTGCTTTCTTGAAGAAGTTATATATATAGTATGGCGAGACAGCATGAATGACACGAGGATTCCAGCGAAATATGTTGTAGATGCCAACTCCACTAATGCATAGCAGCCAAGCTATCAAGATTGGAGCAAAAAGAAATCCAACTCTGTGTGTCCCATAATGCTGAAGAGCGAAAAGTCCCACCAAGATAACGCAGGCAATAAACACAGTAACATCTGGCATGTATGAACATTTTAACAAATGGTACTATGACATAAGAAAGGAAAAACAGCCTAAAACTCCTTCATAAATTCGCTTAAAAGAGCTAAAAAAGACCATGAATTTGAACACTTACACTAAAATCATAGCAAATAAATCACAGGTTAAAGAAAGAAAACATATAACCTGATAAAGCAAATAGTTGGAAATGCACTTACTTTGATGCAAATGAGGAACTTTGATTTGGATTCCACTGACTGCAGAAAGGACTGCAATAAAAACCAAGAACAATAAACTGCAAAATAAGTCCACAAAGGAGTGAACATATTTAAAGAGCAGAGTTAGTTGATTGGAACTCATACCGGACATTGTTGGAGTCAAGATTCCATCACCAATTACCATGCTTGTTCCGAGAAGAACAACAAGCAGCAACACAATACGAGAAGTGTAATGTTTCGCAAAGAACCCCTTAATAAGTTTACTACTTCTGGTCTCTTTGGTAGATAATTCAGAGTTATAAGATGATATGTGCTCATGGGCAGCATTGAAGTTATGCAAAAGGCCCATCTTTGAGTGTCGACACAGTAATGAATACAAAGCAAATGTCCCACCTGCAAAAGACTTGACTCCTGTGATCAAAGCAGTAACTTGTTAAATTAAGATGTTTGAATCAAAAATATGGATCAATATTAGGACCTTCGCCATTGTCATCTGCTCCCATTACAATCAGAACGTATTTGCAAAGAGGGATGAGAGTTAAAGTCCAGAAAATCAATGAAAGTACACCAAGAATTTCAAGGTCATCTTTATAAGGGCGTAAACTTCCTGAGAATGTGCTTCTGTAGACATAAATAGGGGATGTGCTTAGATCACCATAAACAACACCAAAGCTTTGGTAAGCAAGGCAAAGAGTTGTTCTGTAGAATTCCTGTCAATAACACAAACAAAATAAGATTTATAGACACTACCAAATGATTAAAATCTGATTAAACTGAATAGAAACCAGTGCAAATTAGTCAAATGTGTTGGCCGGAATTTGAGAGAATCTTGCAGAAAACAAGTCAAAATAGAGTATCTGATCTTTTGACACAACCTAGAAACGACAAAGAAAGAAATGAGATGTTTAAATATTATAACTAAATAAGAAAAAAAGTCAATCCAAACCATGGCACATTTGCTAATTTCTCAACTCGTTTTCCTCTTGTTTTTCATGCAATTCACATATTCCACAGCTTGACTTTAAATAATGAGCAAAAATACACGGAGGGAAGGGAAGGAAATTCTTAAAGAAAGAATGTAAATTCAAACAATAGCCATTGCTGTGCTAGTACAAATGTTAACAGAAAGGTTAAAACTGATCAATATTGTGAAAGTAAATATAAAAGACTACAACAAAAATCAAGATTGAAAGTAAGATACGAATGGATTCACATAAACAAAAAAATGTTTTACAGTGTGAACGAATAGGGTTGATGCACAAAGAATTTACATCACACAATGAAGAAATGCAAGGAGCAAGCATGGTAGAAGCAGAACAGAAGCTTCAAGCTTGAAACTGGAGATAGCCAAGTTAAACTACAAAAATAATACTGAGTTCACTACACAGTTAAATTCTTACACAAATAGAAAAAACACAGCTGAAGAACTTTCTTTTCCTTTATATTCTCTTTTCTTATTTCAATTTCTCGAGAGCCAGAACACTGAGATGATAAAAGAAACAGAAGCGATTTACACAGCGCCACTCACCAGTCGAGATTCCCATGTTGCATAACGAGTTTCCAGGTCCATGGTGATGAGAACTCAGAACTTCAAAGAGACTTGTCTATGACAAAATAACTACAAAAAAAAGTGAAACCCCAACTATGGAATTGGATTTAAAGAAGTATATTTTTCAACTGTGATTGTTTTCGAGGAACAAGTTGTTCTCAATATAGCCATTACCGCTTCTTCACAGAATCGTAGTTATATAAATATGTGAACAGAGAGAGATGAAGGCAGTCATGAATGAAATTTTTGGAGAGCGGTTAAGTGAGAACACGTTATGCTATTTTCATCTACACGCCTTAAGGTTTGGTTAACTACTAAAGATTCAAAACTTTTTAAGATTAACACTTTAATCTCTATTTTTATAGAAAAACTTACTAGGGTGTATTCAATTAAGACTTTTATAGATTTTTAAAGACTTTTATAAAATTGTTTTATATAAGAGACTTTTGTAGATCTTTTAGTTGAAGGTATAAATAATAGATTTCATAATTTTTCTCCCATTATTTGTTATGACTTTGAAAGACTTTCAAGTTTTATACAGAAAAAAAAAATGTTATCGTGTCAAAGTTATTTTTGCAAACAGGACACTCCAAAATATATATATATATATATATATATATATATTGAAAAGAAAAAAAAAACTCTAAATTGATTTTAAAGAATGCTGAGAACTTGATATTTAAATGTCAATGATTCACATAACTATAGAAAAATAACAAAACAATTTAGGGAGATAAGTTAACAGATTTATAATAAAGCAGCCTACCTTAATGGCTGTAAAAATAATTTATTTATATGAAATACTAGTATAAAGTAGAAAAATAAGATAGATATAATTCTAAAACACAATAAAAATATGATAATTTTAAATAATTATAAATTATATTAAATCAAACCATAAGTAAGAAAATTTTGTAAGTTATGAGAAAATTTTGAATTATTTGATTATAACGATTGTTTTGTTTCCTTTCTATGATGCATTCGAAGATTAAAGAGAAGTAAGATGATATTATTACTTGCAGTTATCTAGAGCGTCAAGTGGAATTATAAATGTTGTTACCAAAGATGTTAATGAATATTGAAATGTTTTAAAAAATTTGGCATTTCAGTTATTTATTTATTTAATTAGGATGATTTATATATTTATTTATTTATTTATGAAATGTATGTTATATTGTTTGAAGTCTATGAAAGTTTATCAATCTCTTGTTAAAAAAGTCTATCAATGCATATGAAAGTCTATAAATGTTTATCAATGTCTCAATAAAAGTTTACAAATCTCTATAAAAGTCTTTTATAATTATGAAAAGTCTATAAAAATCATTAGAAATCTACGAATCTATAAAAGTTATTCACTTATAAAAGTTTTTAAAAGTCTTAATTGAATACACCCCCTTATATAAGCGATTCAAACCAATTAACTATTGACATATCGTTATGAATGATTATTAAAATGAAACCCTGATTGAGATATTGAACGCGACGAAGTATGAATGTTACCTATTGATAAGCACTTAAAAGTGTACATTTATTATGAGTTTAAATATTATTTTTACACTTTAAGTGCTATTAATTT
>JANLJB010030811.1:0-33299 GCA_026212285.1 Bursera cuneata | reverse complement strand
GATTATTTTCAAAGGCACTCCTAACTTTGGTTATTTTCTGTAATTCCTTTTATGTTTTCTGGAAATAAATTGTTATACTTCTAATTTTAATGTTAACATGAAAAGAGGTAAACGTAATTTATTCTTTCTTAAAATATTTTAACTTGCTTGAGAGTTCGTTTCAAGACATTGAAAGGGAGTAAACTAGCATTCATGATATGTTCTGTCATTATTAGTGAAAGTCTACTATACTACTCGTTACTTCTTGAATCCTCGTCAGACTTCAACTGTCATCTTCGTAACAAACAAAGGGGTCGATGTGGACATGAGAGAAGAATATCAAAAAGCAATAAAACATGGCTAGAGCAAGCTGCATAATTCAAGCTTCCAGTCCAAATTATCAGAGAAAGCAGTATACCGTACAATAATTGTAGTGCAACAGGTTAAAGTTGGAGCAGCTTCCACGACAGGAATTGTTGAACGGTTGCTAGTCACAGGCGCTAACAATCGCAAAATTCCAAGCTTTCTTATGGTGCCGGTATTCAAACCGGTTGTTATCTTTCAATTTAATACGATTGAAAATGCTTTTGTGGTCCTCTTCAATCAATAACCTGTCACGTACAGTGCCAAAGTTTGCACAGACGCTAATCAACTCAAATTATGCAGATAATGAGTTGATGTTATATTAAATTCTGCTTTGTGGTTGCCCATCTAGACTAATGTGCTCATCGATACCCTTCATGCCAGGAAAAGTTAAGAGAATAGTCATTGTTTTCTTAGTTGCTTTGCTTTTTTATTGTGAATAATTCACACATGCCTCCTCCTGTGTAAACACGTTGTAACTGTGCGATTGATATTGTTATTATTTTAATTACCATGATTAGCTTGTAAACGATGATTACCACGTGTGGACCCTAAATTTAGTGGAACATAAAGTCATCGAACTTTATTTTTGGAGTCAGATTGATGTCGAGTTAAGCTCTGCTCGACTTCAGCGCTTCCGCTCGGGATCACTTATTACATAAAATGCTTTTTGTACATTAATAATTTAAAGCACAGACCCACCCCCATGGGGAAAGAGAGGACATGGGGCTATGAAATGATGCATCCAGACTATCTTAAATGATGGGTAGGAAAAAAATTCATCCAATGCTTTAATGAGACATGGCGTTGCAAAAGGTTTTATAAATGCCAATTTTCAGAATCAAATGATGCAGTGGAGGGGCCTCTAAAAATACAGCAACAATAAGAGCACATAGAAAACTCTTTCTGAAGCCCAGTAAAAAACCAATAACCGTCCAAGCAATTGAGCCAGAATTTTTGCACCAGGGCAACCGGGACTCTAGATACAGTTTTACTGGTGAGTGAGTACTATACTGTACTATGCTCATAAACATGAATAAGTAGTGCAACTGCCTATGATGCAGTCTTCTGAATAACAGTTGTAAATATATATATATATTGATGTAACGTCTATAAATTAAACGGTACCATACGAAAAAGCTCTGTAGAAAACACTCATGCATAATGAGTGTGGGTGAAGCAATAATCTCTTTTACAGTTTTAATATAGGACAAAATCGGCATGATTGCTTGAAAATGGAAAAGTAGCACCTGCTAAAATAAAAGGTGTATTATTGGTAAATGAAATTAGTAACCAAGAAGAAAAGAGAAAACGTCAAAAACATTAAGACTGACTGTAAGACTTTTGGAGATTATGTCCAGAAACAAGTAAAGCATCGACATCTGGACAAGACATTTAATAGTGTACATTTCAATTGGATTGGAGTAATTGAGTGAAGGAGATAGATGGGACACATGAGGGTGGCACAAAAATCCAATTCTGTAGTCGAATCCAACAGGTTTAGATAATCCACCAGGAAATGAATTATTACAGGATTAAGAGTAGCACATGTTAATTGGCACTCTAGAAACTCTCCAACTCTGTCAGCACTGACAAGATTTTCCGAGTTATATAGATAACGTGGGATAATCTAAGCTTAAGATGACAAGAGTTGTCATTCAGAATTGAACCAGGACAATAATTTGGTGTCTGCTGTCAACCAAAAAATGGATGACAACATAGAATTTTAGAGATCTAAGCTGTCACGTATTGAGGCAACGCATATTGAGCCAAAAGCAGAGGATATTTCAAGGCAGTAACCAATTGATTAAGTGAAATTTTTGTTTAAAGGCAGTTTAACGCAATAAAATTACATGGATATACAACATGTGTTGAATCAATTCAAGTTCCTGATGACATCAAAAGCATAGTATTTTGAAGGGACAACGTTTTAGGAGCCAACTCTTAACAACATCATAACTCCATGCCAAGCAAATTCTTGCTAGAATGTATCTCATTCTAAGCTTTTAGATATATTAATATCGATGATGGTTCTCAAAACACAACTAGTATATATTTAATTTCCTGAACTTCACTATAATTAACTTGACTACAGACATTAGTCGATGTAACTGAGCGTCAAAACCCAACAAAGACAAACAGGATCAGATGGAGTGGACCAATGGGCCCTGATCTGTTGATCCAAATGGACTGCATTGTGTCAACTGCAACCGGCAGTCTTGCATTATAAGGCCTCGGTTTCGTGATTCTGAACAACAAAAGACAATGTATCAACAACACATGCCCACTATGGCCATGAGACTCCACAACCACCCCATCAAGTCCACAATCGTTTCAGGGCTCACTATCTGAAACCAGAAATGGGCCACTGAGTTAAGGCTCTGCTCCTTCTGATTGCATTCTTCCATCTAACAGGCAAAATCCATCAAAGTTTGTTGTGTGCCTGATATTATTGAGCGACCATCTCCACAGCAGCACCGTTTCCAACCATTTGCATGTGGATCACTAATCACTATGCTTCCCGTTCGAGATCATTCATAAACATAATTGTAGTACTCTCACCAAACATTCTCATCATCACGTTTAAGGGTTTCCTTGCTTCAATTGATAGACTTTGTGTTTCAAGTTTAACCCATCAAAAACATTTGAATAAAATTGGACTGACCAACTGAGCTTTAATGGTTTAACTTAAAGTAAGAAATTAAATAAATCATTGCTTCACAGCTAAGCTGCCTTATTGAAGAAGACATATGGATATCAACAACCGACTTTTCTAGATCCCCATGCAAAAATTAATCACCTACGTCCTCATATAACAATTGCCTCCAGTTCAGAGAAGATTTTCAGAAGTCAAAAGTTGAACTTTGTCAAACCGATTTCTTGATTGGATTAGATATCAAAGCTAGCTAAAGACAAACAACGTAGGGATCCAAGTATTATAAAATTATTAGGTGCATGTTCCATAGTCACAGCTAGTGACAAGTATGTGTACAAAAATGAAACTTATGATATCTTGAAAATGAAACCAAGCTATGGCTGACATCTCGATTTGTGGACTAAACCAGCCGACTTACGTCTTGTATTCAAGATACCGAGCAGCATGGGATCCTTATTCAAATCTATGATAATCCTTTTTCAACTGAAAACCAAAGATCATCATGTATACCAGCTTCATTATCTTATCCATTTATTCTCTGAGATCAATATGCAAAGATAATCGAACCCTACAAAGCTTCACCAGAAGGATTGAAAGCTAAACCCACCACCCAAAGGAAAGTTTCATTGGTTGTGTCGAAAATGACATTGTATACACCTTCATAATTATTATTTGAATAACCTTAACGAGTATTTGAGAGGTATATATTAAATTTTAAAAAATTATATATTTTATCTTAAAATTATATTAAATTAATTATTTCACTAAATTTAATAAGTTATTTTACAAAAAAAAAAAAACTTAATTTTTGAGGTGTTTTAATGATTTTTATAATGATGAAATACTCAAATTTTTAGAGTTTCCTTATAATATCCATTGAAACTATCCTTATCATTTTAGTAATATTTATAATCATCACTAGACTATTATGAATTGAAATGTTTCAGTTTATTAAAGAATAACTAGTCATTAATCATAGTTTCTAATGTTATAACACGGATGATCAGTTTCATTCTAATAATTTATGGGATAATAATTAAAAAGCCAGTCATAAGCTAATTATTTATATAAAATTTGATCACATTTTGAGAAATGTTTGGCATATATTTCAAGTTAATTTAACATTATTTAGTAATATAAAACTTGTTTTATTTCCTAAATTATGTTTTGTGAAACAAACGAACTAATGAGGAAATGGTCAAAAAAGGGTGTGAGTTCCCGCGTCACTGGTCGTATTGGGCCATTGGCATTTGAGGCTTTCGAAGTAGGTGAGCTTGGTAGGCGGTTGGGGCTAGCGGTATTTATCACCGACGAGACGACTATTTACTCAAGACAAAACTCTTGACTTTGCTGCCACTCTGTACACTACCTGTAGTTAATGCTTTCGAACTTTCATTACTTCGTATTCTAGAAAATCAATTTTTATTTCATAATTTCAAAATTCTTCTAGTAGTACCCTGTTACCCATGTCAACATCCATGCCAAACAACCAGAATCAGGGGCCATCATTGGTTACCGAGGCTTCCTCTCCTGGTTATGAGAATGATATTTTGTAGAGCCCACACGGCCAAGCTGGTCGGCCACCAACTTGCCTAAACATTTTCGAACCATCTGTTCTACCATGTAAAGTATTAGCACCATACGCAACTTGCAAATTTGAAATGTAATTGCAGATTGATACGAATAGCATACAGTCTTCATTTAAAGGCGATGAATATGTTATTCTAATTAAACAATACCATTTATAATTAAGTTGTATAATAAGTATCATGGTAATGATATTTCTTACAGTTCAGGTATGCTAATTCTAGAACGTTAGTACATAATATTGCTTTAGTACATGGCATAATTACCGAACCATTGAAACCTAAACGTCCTTTTTGACCATTTCCTCACTCAAATGAGAGGCAAAGAAGAAAAGACTTGGAAAAACGAAAATCTCCAGAGAGAATCCAGTTGCATATTAATTGTCATTATAGCAGAACAGGTGTCTCCCTCACCTGCTGTGTGGCAGAGTGGCTGTGCCTCGGTTTAATAGAGAGAGTCAACCCAGCCAACCCCAACCCCAACCCCAGCCCCAGCCCCTTTCAATAAATTTACTTTACTTCACACGGGTCTACGCCCAAAACTACTGAACTGAAGCTTCTTTGCTGTTTCAGGATCACACGTTCACTTCTTGCTCTAAGATCTCCTTCACTATTCGTTTCCTCTCTCTCTATATATAACCAACCATCAACCCCCATAACACATCTCCCAAATGCAAGCTTATATTCACTTTGTTTATTAGCATTAGCAAATTCCATACAACCCAATTCAAGTATCAGAATCTTTGTTGTTGTGTTAACATATTTCTTAAGTAATGGCTAGACTTGTTCTGGTTGTGTTCATTCTAGCCGAGATCTTGGTGCTGCAAGCAGTGGCTGATAAATCTGAGGTGAACGCATCTGGGGTTAAGCCTCAAACCGTGACTAAACCAACTGGGTTGGTAACCGAAACTGAAATAGCCGATCCACCTTCATCAAGGGAGTCAGAGTCATCTGACGAGTCTGAAGAAGCAGCTGAGGCTCCCGCCTCGTATAGGCGAATGCAAAAGCATCATTCTGATAAGTCAGTGGCGGGAGGTGGTGTGATTATTGGTGGTCTTGTTACTGCTATTTTTGCGGCTGTCTTCTGCTACATCCGGGTTACGAGAAGAAGGAATGGTGCTAATTGACCATTCTTGATGATTCTTTTGAGAGCTTTTCTAATTGACCATTCTTGATGATTCTTTGAGAGCTTTTTCTTTTGATTTCTCTTTTCCCTCTTCTTAAAGTAGGAGAAAGAGGATTGATTTTGATACAAAAAAATACAATGTGTTCGGAGGAATTAGCATAGATTTTTTTTTTTTTTTGTAATTTTGTGTATATTAGATTGAAAGAATCTATGTAGTAAATATTCTCTTGTTTGCATTTTTTTTGTGCTTTGTTCTGCTTCTCTCTCTCCCTCTCTTTGTGCAAATAAAAATCTAAAAGCAATTGTGGAATACCAGAAGAAAAAGGATAAACGATGAAAGCTTTACTCTTTCCTATTAAGAAAATTGAGATGCAGATGCCCTTCAATGTGACTATGTGACTCTTTTTTACTAATATGTTAATGGTGGAAGCCAGGGGCTTTGTTATTTGGTTCATTTTGCATTAAAATATTTGAAATTGATTTAAGCTAATTTCTCAATTTTCAGTAAGTTCCTTCTCTTTAACACGGCAAGATAAGTGCTCCTAGAATTTTGGGAGTAAAATGTCCTGAAGTTAGTTCTGTGATTTCTGAGGTCTGATGAAGTTGAAGGGCAGAGCATGCCGGAGCATACCGTGGTGGCATACTGGCTCTTTCCAATCGGCATTCGACATGTGCAGGAACACTTGGGAATATAAGTCAATCCACAGCCGGACTTAATAATTTTCCTTTCTCATTTGAACATCATGTCATGAACAGAACATTAGAACTTGGACTTCAGAAATGCTTAGCGCATAGTAAATTCCTCTTTTGGGTCCCGAATGTTGTAGAAGTCACAGTCATGACTTAAACTTTTACTCGTAATTGGATATTTTAACTTTATTGAACTTTATAAATCTGGTTAAAATGCAACTTATCTTATTGATTTTGTTTAACCATTTTGAGATGTGTTGTTAGAGACTATTCAAACTATAGTATAACGTAAATTCTCAACACTTCTTATAAAGAGAGATTGATCAACAACACATGGTGGAGTATCATTTAACGCCTGTTCGGTATTGTCCATTCGACCCTGATTAGAGTTTGCTTTTACTTTTATGATAAAGATATGTCCAACTTTATCCTCCATAATTCAACTTCTTTTCTACTAAAGGAGTGATTTTGACACCACAGTTTGGTGTTTTCTGACGGCATGAAGTTAATATAGAGTGGCATCATAAATTGTTAAAAGAAGAAGAGGAAAATCGAAAAGCAATTGTGGATTACCCAGAAGAAAAATAAATATATAAGTTGAATAAACTGAGCTGTAGTCCGTAGGAGACTTCACCGTGACTTTTTTTTTTTTTTAAAAAAAAAAAACTAATTGTTGATGTTGGACAATGCCATGTTGGTGTCACTACGCAGTTTTGTTCTTAATGGAGGAAAAAACTGAAGTTGATTTGAAGTAATTTTCTGCACGTTCTGAATTCTCAGAAAGCGGCTTCTTTTTGACAGGGTTCCTAGAAGCTGGAATAAAATGCATTGCACTGAAGATTTTTGCTACGTGAATTGCGAGTTCTGACGCAACTAAGGCCATAACCAGGAAATAGCATGGCAGCATTTCTTTTCAGTCGTTGCTTGAAATGTGTAGGAACACGCCCCAATTATAACGCCTGCCGCAGCTGAGACTCAACGTTTTCTCATTAGGCCTTCGTATCTTGAACTGAATATTGTAACTTTTGACTTCAAAAAGTGCATTCATACTTCAAAAGTTAAATTTTTATTTTAACACATTTGAAATCAACCCTTTTATTGTTGGGTCCAGATTCAAGAATCAACAAGGATGTGGAAGTCATCGCCAAGACTCAAGACCTGCTCTCACTAGGGATCACTTTTAACTTCTTTTAAATTTCGTTAAAATGCAGACCACTAGTTTTATTGCTTTAGTATAAGTTTGGTTGAGATAGGTTGTTAGCAAAATTGACTAGAACGGATTAGTAAAGATGGTTTAGATGTAACTTGATCGTGTAACATCAAACATGGACTAGAATTTGCTTTTTTATATTTACAGAAAACTTAGTAAAATTTATCCTTCATAATTCAATTCCTATACAATTATAATAGTTTGATAGCTATAAAAAGCACCCCATAAAGGGCCATAAATAGATTGGAGGTCTACTTTTGAGGTCTAAACTAATCAATCAGTTCATTCAAAGCAGCGAAAATGTTTGTTTCAAATGAAATCAACCAATCCAAAGAATTATACCAACCACACTTCTGTTGGTTACTATTTCTATGGTGCCATGCCTTTATATTTATATTTCTTTCCTTTAATCTCCATAAAGAATGCTTCTAATATTTTTTGGAAAGTCCATCAAGTTTCCCAGAATGCTATCAATGATTTTTGTTTGTTTCTTTAATTGTAATCATTCATCAACTAGAGTTGGGCTTCAATTTGGTTAAAGAAAAGGCTACAAGTTGAAGCCCATGAAACCTTGCTATTTGCGCAATTGTATTTGTGTTTAACAGTATGCAATTGGCGGCTTCATATTCTTAACGGTTCTTCACTTTCCCTCCCAAGAAACAAACAGAAAACACAAACATTCAACTCCTTCCAAGTTCCGATCTTTTAATTCTTTCTAAACCACAACTTACAGCGCAGAGAAATGTCTCGTTCTTGCTCAAAATGGGGGAACGGTCCATTCTACTTCACTGTCTCAGTAGTCTTGGCCATCATGGCAATCTCCACGGCACTGCATTCCAAGAATTCAGCTCCCCTCACCAAACCCGCAACCTACGAACTCTCTTTAGACGCCTCTAGAGCTCTAAGACGATCAGGCTTCAACATCATTGCAACTCTTCTTCAAGTCTCCCCTGAAATCTTCCTATCTTCACCAAACTCAACAATCTTTGCCCTTCCAGACTCTGCTATTGCCAGCACCTCTTTCCCTTCTTGGCTCTTGAAAGATCTTCTTCAGTACCACACCTCCACTCTCAAGCTTTCCATGCATGATCTCTTAAAGAAGCCTCAAGGTATTTGCTTGCCTACCCTTCTTCATGGAAAGAAGATTGCCATAACCAAGATTGGTGTAAGAAAGAGACTGGCAGTGGTGGAGATCAATAATGTGTTGGTGTCACATCCGAATATATTTCTTGAAGGACCCTTAGCAATTCATGGTGTTCTGCGGCCTTTTTCTTCTGTCGATGATCAAGATGCTCGCCAGGGTTGGAATTACATTCAATCAGCAATATGTGATTCCAATTCTAGACTTGTTTCTGATTTTAATGAATCAAGGAACATGGTTGAATGGGCCAGGATAATCCGTTTGTTAAGCTCAAATGGTTTCGTTTCGTTTGCAATTGGTTTGAATTCTGTTCTTGATGGGATTCTTGAAGGTAATGTGAAGCTAAATTCAACCACGATCTTTGCTCCACCATACTTGACGTTTGTAGCATCTCCTTCTTCATTGCTGGATAGAATTGTGAGGTTTCATCTACTGCCGCAAAGATTTACTTACAAAGAACTTGCTTCTTTGCCGGAGAAAACATTGCTTAGGACATTAGTTACCCATCACGATCTTGAGATCACTGGAGGTGTTAACTCAAGCCAAGGACTCGCCATCAATGGAGTGCAGGTCGTTGCACCTGACATTTTTTCTTCCAAGAAGTTCGTTATTCATGGAATTTCTCGAACTTTGCGATATAGCAGAGCTTCTTAACACATCAGGATAGCACAGTTGCGCATTACGCGGTGCCTGGTAAATGATGCTTAGCATGTGTATGCAGTTTTATTAGTTTAAGCCGGCCAATTTTCTCTGCTTATGTCTACATCTCAGATTGTGTGGTTCCTATGTTTTCTCGCTTAGTGGATTATTGGCGTATTTCGGTGGTTCATGTTGCTTGACTATGGCGCTTTGCCCCTGATCTATTGAGAGTGTGTCTTTCCTTTGGGTAGTGTTTGCTAGCTGACTATGGTCCTTAGCTCTGATTTATTGAGCTTTATTCGTTACATCACCTCCTGTTTATAGTAGTTGTAAGTTAGACAATGTTGCTTCTTTTGATGCTCTGGATTATCGAAGATACAGAACATTTCGGTAGACGGAGAGGTTCTGTCCGAGCATCATTGACTACTCGAAAAAATTCAACAATTTACAAGCTTCAAAATTCAATACAACGAGTTTTATGATGCTCATATTTCATCTTATTCAGTAATATGTATAAGTCAGACAGATTCCCAAAGAAAACCCAGTCAAATTCACATATTTTGACAAATTCCTTGTGCACGAGAAGAGCACTAGTAAAAGAAAAAGTTGCTAGTTATTTGCCTGATAAAGAACCATCAAAATTCACATATTTTCCATTATAATTAGAAGACTTTGACAAGACTGCATGATCACTCATGAAGCCATTTTACTTCGATGAAGATTGAACTAAAAGTAAAGCATTGGCACTTAAAAGGCACGGAATGGTGGAAAACTATCACTTCCGGCCACATCCTCAGGCACACAATAGTTTTGTGCTGAACCTAACTGTGAATCAGTAGCAGCAATAGAAATGGACTTAGCTGCATGAAGTTTTTTCTCACTTTGTAATATTCCTAACAAGAAATAACTACTATAACTAGTACCACTAACATTAACACTATCACTATCCTAAAACGAAAAATTTATCAAGCTAAAAACTGTGAAGCACCTAGATGCTCCATTGGATATAGAACTCCGAAAACGGGTCACTGCAGTATCCAAGCCACCTCTGTTAACTTTGTTGTGGCTACTTCCTGTCTATACTCGAAACCTGTCAAGCTAATACTCCAGCCAACAGCCCTTCCTGCATGGAGAGCTGCCCTATAAAGAGTCCCACTACTGAAGCAAAGAGTCAGAATCTAACAAAAACGAAGGAGAAAATGTGGAAACCTTCTGAAAAAACAACAAATAGAACACAGTTTACAACATTACGTTTCCAGAAAATGTATCAAGTATGACTAGGAAACTTGTGGCGAAAAAATGGGGCATGAATTTGTGCCAGTCGAACAAAATCAGACTTATCACGTGACAAAATAAAAATAAAAGATTTCATTCTAAGATATATTGCCAATAGAACACATGTGAACACAAACAAGAACAAGTCAAGAGACTTTTATGCTCACTTCAACTCCAAATCAAGTAGCAAAAACTTCAATATATAACTAGTTGGGACAAAAACACAATTGCCACACATCAGAAGAATGCAAAGGATCTTGAAAATAGCTATTACTCAAAATATGATACGATAATCAAGAAATGTGTGTCTCTTCTGCGTCCTAAAAAATGCATGTGCTTTCTTGTTTGTATGAACCGAAGCAAGTTAAGGATATCAAACTCCAAAACTCCACTTCCTACCTGTTGAAAAAGTGGCTTAAATAGTAACTTAAATTAATTCAAGCATGACACCAACTATGAAGGCTACAAGATTCGAGGTCCTGATATTGTACCACAAAATTTGACATGCATTGGCTTCCCTCAAGTATAAATACAGGTGCCATGCAAGTGCAAGATCATAACAAAATCTCAGGCCATTCAAGCATGATAGATTTGAGAACTAAGTGTGAGAGAGTATTTGTGAGTGAGTAAGGGATTCTTGGGTGCATTTGGGGATTTGACTTTGAGTGATATTCCTCAAATTTTGTTTACTCCATTTTATTAGTGAAATTCTTCTTCTTTTATCTTCGCCCGTGGACGTAGGCTAAAAACCGAACCACTGACACAGAGTAGATTCGAACCTAGACCATTGGATTACTATGACTCTGATACCATGTTAAATTTTTCACTCTCCTAAAAACTCAAGTTTATAGGTGTGGGCTTAATTTGAATACTTAAGCCTCTAATAGTTCACATCATATCCAGACGAGATTATAATTTAAACGTTGAAAAGTGAAAATTCAAAAATAACTTGATCTTCGATGATGAAGTACATAATTTGCATTGGTCCACTAAAAATACGATTTTTGTCCTCAAAAGAGCATCTAGCATTTACCATCTTCCAAAGTTGCTAACACACAACTGACATAAATCATCAATACCGCCATTGAAAAAGCCTTCGAGTTAAAATTGTGGAATTGCTTAAACAGTAGTTTTGACTGCCGAAATAACATAGTTTATTGTAGTAAAATTTTAGATAAATGCAGAAATATGATACATCTCACAAATATCCGTCAAATAAATTGAGAAAAAAATACTATCTCCAAACACTACGTAAAGCAACCTTGCTAAAACTAGATTATACCAACAGGCAGAAAAAATTTCGTTCGAATCATGTTAAAAATAAAAGAAATAAAAACAATCAAGCAGGAAATCTTCTCATCAAAATCCGAGTCATTTTTTACCTAATATTTACCGCATTAACCAACCTCAACTTTCTGCACAAACCCGCGATCTGCTTCACCTCCTTCTCTCCACATCGATCCACAAGCACCACAAACCACCCACCATTCCTGACCGTCCGGTCCATCTCTTCCGGAAACCGCGACGGATTTAATGCCTCTGCCAAATGGGCAGTAAACGCTACGTCAAAAAATCTCATCAAAGAAGAGGCGGTTGTGTGGGTCTGCCCTGCTACCAACGGTATCTATCAACTCAACGCCAGTGACGTCAGCCACGTCGATCTTGTTCAAGGCCATGACCTCGTGGCCGACGCCGGCGGAGACGTAGAGGACTTTGGAGTGGTTGAAGAGGAGGCCGAGATGCTGGAGCTGTTGGAACTGTTTGATGTGGGCGTGGACTTTTTGTTTCCAGGAGTTGTAGGACCAGAGGCGCTGATTCTTCTTGTTGATGAGGAGGCGCTAGCGGCGCTTTGAATCGCAGGATGATTTGGGGCATTTCTTGTTGGAGGTGGTTTCGAGAACACATGTTTGTGGGGTTTGAAGGAACATCACTGCGAGTGTGAATGTTTCTATGCCGATTTCTCCTCATGAGATCTTCCTCAACAGAATCTGTATGTGTCTTTCCATTTTCGCTCCGATTTGCCCACCACCCAAGTTCCTGTTTTTCTTCTTTGTTTCCGCTTAAGCCTAACTGGCTATCTGCTAAAAACCAAACGGTGGCGTTTTCCATAAATTGTTACGTTTGAAAGTTTTTGTCGTATTTTTATACATTCCTTTACGTAATCTGATAATCGAGATTATTTTTTATTACAAAATTAATTAAGAGAAATAAATAAAAATATATATTAAGATTTTTCTTAAAAAATTTATTTATATATAAGAACTAATTCTGAAGATTATTAATAGGCGCGCTTTAGGTTTAGTGATGGATAATAGAGGCACGCATGGCGCTAAATCTTTCTCTATTTAGAAGCATTTCAAGCTCTCTCTATTCCGCCAAAATCTTACCGTTGGATTCTCTCACTGTGTCATCATTTGAATTTCCCGCGCCATTGATCAAGTTTCTCAAACATTTCTCCTTTTCTTCATCGCCCCTTTGCATAGATCACTATTACAAAGATGATAGCCTCCTCTTCAATTCTGACTCGTTTTACGCCTCTCTTATCGATAATTCCACCCACAGGAGACACTTAAATCAAATTCATTCCTGTTTGCTGGTCTCCGGATTGTGCCAGAGCGGCTTCTTGATCACCAAACTCCTTAACGCCATATCAAGACTTGGAGAAATTCTTTATGCACGTAAAGTGTTTGATGAATTTCCTTACCCAGATGTGTTTTCGTGGAATGCCATCATTAGGTGTTATTCGAGACACAATTTGTTCGGTGAAGCCATCGAGATGTATTCACAAATGCAAGTCGCGTGGGTGAGTCCCGATGGCTTCACTCTCCCGCTTGTGCTCAAGGCTTGCAGTGGTTTGCCTTCTCTCGAAATGGGTCGACGACTGCATGGGCAGATATTTAGGCACGGATTTGAATCGGACGTCTTTGTGCAGAATGGTCTTGTGGCGTTTTACGCCAAATGCGGCCAGATTGTGCGGGCGAGGATTGTGTTTGATGGTTTGTTTGAGAGGACTGTTGTTTCTTGGACTGCAATCATTTCTGGTTATGCACAGAACGCCCAGCCAGTGGAGGCTTTGAGAATTTTTAGCCAAATGAGGAGAATGAATGTGGACCCAGACTGGATTGCTCTTGTGAGTGTTTTAAGGGCTTACACTGATGTAGAGGACTTGGAGCAAGGGAAGTCTGTCCATAGTTTTGTGATTAAAGTGGGTCTTGAACTTGAACCTGATTTACTTATTTCACTCACAGCCATGTATGCTAAATGCGGGCAAGTGACACATGCAAGATCGTTGTTTGATCAGATGAAGGTACCGAATTTAATCTTGTGGAATGCCATGATTTCTGGTTATGCTAAGAATGGTTATGCTGAGAAAGCTGTAGAGCTATTCCGCGAGATGATCTCAAAGAAAATAAGAAGAGATTCTATCACTGTGAGCTCTGCTATCTTAGCTTGTGCTCAGGTGGGATCTCTTGAGTTAGCTAAGTGGATCGATGATTTTATCAGCAAGAGTGAGTACAGAAATGATGTTATTGTTAACACAGCCCTCATAGATATGTATGCAAAATGTGGAAATGTAGATTTGGCTCGTATGGTTTTTGATAGAACACTTGATAAAGATACTGTTATGTGGACCGCCATGATCATGGGATATGGATTGCATGGCCGAGGCCACGAAGCAATTAATCTCTACTATGCGATGAAGCAAACTGCTGTTTGCCCAAATGATGTCACATTTGTTGGTCTCCTCACTGCATGCAATCATTCAGGTCTCGTAGAAGAGGGATGGAAGCTTTTTTACTGCATGAGAGATCATGGGATTGAGCCTCGCCACCAGCATTATGCTTGCGTTGTTGATCTTCTTGGTCGTGCAGGCTGTTTGAATCGAGCTTATGATTTTATTATGAACATGCCAATTGAACCTGGAATATCCGTATGGGGGGCACTTCTGAGTGCTTGCAAGATCCATCGCCATGTAGCATTGGGAGAATATGCTGCAGAACATCTTTTCACATTAGACGCATATAATACAGGGCACTATGTGCAGCTGTCAAATCTCTATGCTTCAGCTCGCCTGTGGGATCGTGTTGCAAAGGTACGGGTCTTGATGAAGGAAAAAGGAATAAGCAAGGACCTGGGGTATAGTTTGATTGAGATCAATGGAAAGCTCCAGGCATTTCGAGTCGGGGACAAGTCACATCCAAGATCTAAGGAGATTCTTCAGGAAGTTGACAATTTGGAGAGAAGGCTAAAGGAAGCTGGATTTGTCCTGCATACAGAATCTGTTCTCCATGATTTAAATTATGAAGAGACGGAGGAGACACTTTGTAATCATAGTGAGAGGATAGCGATCGCTTATGGGCTTATTAGTACTGCACCTGGAACTACACTTAGGATAACAAAGAATCTGCGGGCATGTGTAAACTGTCATTCTGCCACTAAGCTTATATCGAAGCTTGTCAACAGGGAGATTGTTGTAAGGGATGCAAATCGTTTTCATCATTTTAAGGATGGAATGTGTTCCTGTGGAGATTACTGGTGAAAGGGTGTCTGTCTGTGCAGGTTATTTTTGAGTTCACAAAGTTAGCTCACATTTTTACAAGCGGCCAGACGTGAATATAGTAAAAAGCGAAATTAATAAGAATCTGCCTCATGATAATTTTAGGGAAGGCCAAATTGGGAATTTTGGATGTCTCATATGATACACAAACAACTCCCTTACTTCACACCTAAACCCAATCAAGTTGCGCTTGAGGTAACAAATTATCATATCAATTAATGTGAGGAGTTGAGTTTCAAATTAATTATTATCCATAATCAAGAGCTCTACATATAAACGAATAGAATTGTATGGTTTAAGAAGTATTATACCACATACCAAAATTCACCGCCGCATACATGTGTAGTCCTCTTTGTGACTGTTATAACAAGCCTCAAAATGGATTGTGACAAGTGGAATAATAAGTTTATTTTTTTTTTGTTTTTTTATTTTTTGGGTATATAAATTTGAAACAAACTCAAACGGCCTTCTCGTTCTCACCCAACTTCACTATTTTGAAACTTTCAAACCCTACATCTAATCAACTCGCAACAAGACTCGATGACTGGCTGCTGAACGAAACAACACAGGAGGAACATACCAGTACGTCTCTAAATGGAAACAAGATCTGCAAAGCGAAGGAAGCTTTGGTTCTCAGAAAATTATGAATGTGATCCGATTAACAATGGCATCGACAGGATCACTGACCTCCCTGACGCTATTCTCCATCAAATCCTATTCCTTCTCCCCATCAAATCCATCGCGCAAACCAGCACCTTGTCGAGAAGATGGAGATCCCTCTGGTCCTCATTCCCTGACCTTGACTTCAACACCATAAACCCAGTTGGCGTTTCTCCAACAAAGTGTAACACTAGCAACATTACTGCAAAAAGACCAGGCTTTATATCTTTTAAAGAAATGGATTTGATTTCCCAGGTATTGGCTCTTCGTGATAAGCATTCTGATATAAGGACCCTTCGTTTTCGTGCTCATTTGAGTTTTTCGTGTCTAAACGGATTGATCCGTCGTGCTATAAGGCATAACGTGCATGAACTTGATATCGAGGTTGCCACAGATGATTACTTTAACTTGCCACGCTGTGTTATAATGAGTGAATCTTTACGAGCTTTCAAGTTGAAATCGAGTTATCGAGGGTTCAGGTTACCTCCTTCATCAGTAGTGGCAAGTGGGTTCCGATCACTCCACACTTTGTCACTCTCTTTAGTCATCTTGTTCAACCAACCCTATCTTCTGGATTTGTTTACAGATTCATCGTTTCCCCATCTAAAAAAAATGAATCTTGATGCATGTTTTGGGCTGAAGCATCTGAAGGTCAGCTGTCGAGCCCTGGAGGATTTAACCTTGGAGAACTGTATTCAGCTGCACGGTTTGGATGTTTTTGGCGCAAAGCTAGACAGATTGAGAGTTGCTAGTTGCTTTGATGCTTATTGTGATAAGAGTTGGATCAAGATTAATGCCCCAAAGCTGAAAACTCTCCTTTGGGAATATAATGCTATTACTGGAAGTAGTTCTGTAGAGAATTTAACATCATTGAAGGAGGCCTCAATTGGTTTTATTGTACTTCATGAAGATTTAACAACGCCAAAGCTTCACAGTATATCCAATTTTTTATCAGGTCTTTCTCATGTCCATTGTTTAACACTAGAAAGCCCATGCATCGAGGTACTTCTTTATTGTCTTTTCAATCTAAATATGGGTGCTTTTTTTTTTTTAAATTTATCCGTAAGGTGCATAATTCAACACATAAAAGGGATAATGTGTTCTTTCTTTTTGGCTTACTAAAAAGTTTAGTGTGACAATCCACATTGTGTATTCTAAGTAGTAGAGTGAATTGATATTTGACATAAATTATTCCTCATTATTAAGGTATTTGTCTTTTTTTTATTTTTTTATTTTTATTTTTATCTATTCTTCGATATTTAGCCATCAAGGACTATTTTTTCACTACAGGAATTGGTAAATAGTACTAAATAGTAATTGTTTCTGATACTCTATAATCATAGTGCACAGTTTCACTTTCTATGATTCAAGCCTTAAATTTTTTGGATGTTTGACATTTTTATACTTTTTAATAGCTAGCCTAAAAATCTACCTTGGAGAATGAGTTACTTGTCTCATGCATGCAACAGAAGAATGCTGAATGAAGTCTTCATTGTGTATCATGATCTCTTTATAAACGTTACGCAATTTCCCATGTTAAACAAGATGATTAATGCTACATATATATGTAATTAGTTGTGCCTTCGTACATTAATTAACAAAGTTAATTCTTCTGTCTATGTTCATTTCTCTTTCAGGTTGGTAGTGATATTAAATTAACGTCTTTGTTAAATCTATGATTGTGCAGATCCTCTCAAACAAGAATTTCTTTACGCATCAGCTTCCATTTAACAATCTCAAGTCTTTGGAGTTGCATACTGGCTTCAACAAGCATAATGTCCAAGGCTTAGCATGCTTGTTCAGGAGCACTCCCAGACTCCAGACTCTCATTCTGAAGATTATTAATGATTACAAAATCGAAAGGCGAGTAAGTACCAGCACTCAATATGTTACACACACTTTCCAATTTGTGTTAATCAAATCCAATATAATATATAATTAATTATTTTCACTGTCTTCCTTTTTCAGCAATGGAATAGAGACTTGTGGGACTTGTATGCTTCAGAAGAAGAACAATACTGGCAATCTCAAACCCAAACTTTGAAGAGTTTTTTAAACCACCTTAACGTAGTGGAGATTCATGGATTTTTAGAATGCGAGAATGAAGTTAGTCTAGCAAAGTTTTTCCTCAAGAACGGAAAGGCCTTGCAAGAAATGACACTTTGCACAGGACACTGCAGTTACAGAGATTCTCTCCGGAGACAAAAGATAAGATCACAGATGATGGGATTCTCCTGGGCTTCTTCTAACGCTAAAATTGCATTTCATTAATCTCTCGCCAATGAGGCTCAGTGCTCTTGAGCCCGTGGCTAACTTGTTAATTGAACAACTCTCCAATTGCACAAATAAATTTCTTTTGTTGAATCCGTCTATGGCATATCTCTATTAGATTGAATAGAGCAAATGGTACCTATTATAAAAGCTTTAATGATTCCAGCTAGTGAAAAATAGTACAATTTGTGAAAAAGACCATTTTCCTTTAATTTTTGAAAATCGATTATACAATCAAGATTACGTATAGCTAAACCTTTCTCTAACTTGTTCATCCATGATGATCCAGAGAACTACTGAAGCGATGAGTACATCTTATATGATTGATACGTTCAATTTGGAAGAATTTGTTTGAATTAAGCGATAGCCAGGGTTACATGTGAACCTAAAAATGCTTTTTAGAGTTCACTTGCATTTAGTGCTTTTGTTTCTTACAGACATGATTACCTAAATATATGCAATTAAAATCAGATACTGAAACGCAGTTCTAGTCAGTGGAGCATTTGGGCTAATCAGGATTATTTGGTTTTGCATGGTTTTCATTGTTGCTTAGAAAACAAGTTATATAGTTCCATTCGAGGGGGCTCCTACATGTTCTGCAGTACCCCCTGTAAATACTCCGCCGGTAAGAAAAGTATAAGGCTATCATACTCGACAAGAATTTAATGCGTTGGTTACATGTGCAGGGGTCACTCAGACTTAACATCTACGCAGGCCTCATGTTTGGCAGATTCAAGCTGGTTTGACCAGCTTAATCGCTTTGTCCATATAATCTGGAACATTGTTTTAAGATAGCCATGATACCTAGTTATCTTGTTGATTTGCAGTTTCCCATAGTGAAAAGTGGAGATTTAAAATGAACATTTTAAAGTGGCTAACAAATATTTTGTCTAGAAATTGTCCATCACCTTGAATCAGTTCTTTTGGCCTCATATTCGTAATTGATGTCATATGAAGTTGGATACATAATTTATATTATCCTCGAGAACTTGGCTTTGCTCAGAAAGAGAATTTTTCTTCTTGTCTTAGGATGGTAAATATTAACTTTAATGTATCATAATGAATCTCTTCATACAATTAATTGATAACCATATTCATGGACAGAATAAGCAAGAAGCTTTTTATTAGAACAAAAACTAATTTTTTTAAGAGAGTAAACAACAGTAACAGTAAAGCTAGATTAAACTAGTCCTTAGTTTTTCACAACGCAGTTCTTGTTCAGTTTCACTTGTATATGACACATAATAAACTTCTCCAAACCCGCTCTTACTTTATTCAGTTTCATTGTGCCATTGCTTGTGACCCGGCACCCATTTTGGGCATTTGGGACTGAAGTAATTTGACACGACCCTCGAGTTCAGAAGCTCAATAATAGGAGAATATTTCACGCACCGTGGTGTCTTGTACTGGTTTATTGATGCACCTTGGCTAAGGGCGAAGTCCATGAGCTTGTCAAATGTCCCATTCTCCACAACCTTCATCTCTAGAGGAGCAATGGACTTGTCTGAAACCCGACCTTGGCGGTAGACGCTGTTAAGTGATTCCTCAATTGTGAGACAACAATCCTCAAAGACTGAAGGAGGAATTGGAGTTGCACTTTGGCTAATCTCCCAATATAACACATAGTGGCCAGGGATGCTTGTTGTATTGGCATAGCTTGTGTATTCAATGAGAGATGCATCGAACGGAGTAAGATGGTTAGACGCATTTTTCACTGCGTTTTGGAGCTCAACTTCATCCGTTTTATCAGAATCAATGCTCAACACAACATTTTTCCTGCATACAAAGTTGAATTGAGGAGCCTTGTTCTTGAATCCAGCCACTTTGAGTATGTCTCCAACTCGATAACGATAAAGACCTACAAGAACAAAAATTTAATAATTCAAGTACCTTTTTTTTAAATTTGACTTCAACTATTATTTGAAGATCATGACTGTGCCACGTAATAAAGACACATTATTACTAAAAACTTACCAGCATAAGTGGTGAGCACGAGCTCATATTCTTGTCCCAGTTTAACATCAACCAGATCAACCAATTCTTTCTCACTGAGGGATTTTGGAACAGTGATGGAATCGGAGAAGCCATCATTCCTGTTTACAGGCAAGAACTCAAAATAGGCCATAGTAGGCAGGAGTGTATAGGAAACTTCACTTGGCTCGCAAAGAGGATTGAGGTTAAGGCCAAAATAGCACTCTGAAGAAGCGTACATGGTGCACACAATGGGGAGGCCATTGCTGTAATAATCAATTGTAGGAATATACTGTGACATGGTTCCTGTCACAATAACATCAACATACTTCGTGTTAGGCCATAACCTAGTTATGATCCCTTTCCACGACTCTTTGCTACATTCGCCCTCTATGAAATCAGCTAGCTTGGGATATGGTTTCAGGATTTTCAAGACAGCCTCTCTCACTGATGGATCAGTGATTTGGGGGTCAATGTTTCCGGTTCGTATATCATTGCTAAGAAGAGGCCAGTGCTTTTCAAGGAACCGGATGGCTCGGATGAAGCCAGAAGCAAAAACAGCGCCAACACGAAGGACTTCATTATTTAGATAAAGCCCGCAAAGCAACTGAGAGTACATACTCTGGTAAGAATCTTGGCAGAGAATGGTTGCGTTTGGGCTAGTGTAGTTGGTGTATGGATCATGAGACCTATCCTCGAAATGTGAGCTTTTGTAATAGCTGGTTAGAACTGGACGAGCCACAAGTCCTCCTGGAGTCCTAGCTTCTGATTTTATGAACAAAAAGTACATTCCTTTCCCTTTGTCCAAGCCTGGGACAAACTGGTCCATCACCGGCATCAGAAGACTGTAAAGCAATGATCTTCTCTTCAGCTCCTCCTGGATCGTAGGCATCAGTTTCCTCTCACCACCAGATGTTCCAGAGCTATATTTATCAAATCAACAAACCCATTAAAGAAATTAAACGTTATCTCAAGAATATTAGAAATATATATTTTCTATGAAGCAAATTATATACATACATATATTGAGAGAGAGGCTCACCTAGTCAAGAACTCCGATATAGGTTCTGAGCACAGAATGGGAGAAGCATCACCGTTGGCGATACGATCAATATCTGGCTTGAGATCTTCATAGACCACAGCAGGCATAATTTTCTTGAAAGTTTCTTTGTCTGTGGACCCATTAAGGCCGTGACGTTGCAAGTACTCAACATTGGCACTACGAGAAAGGATTTCAGCTAGAACACGCTCTTGAAATTCATCAGCATGACTCGTAACATTTTCAATGAACTGCAGCGCTTTCTTATTTTTATCAGAAACCAAACTATGACTATCAGCATAATCATAATCAATTCCTTCAAGAGAGTTCTCAGGAGCTTCTGGCATGGTTTTTGACAGAGTGAAACCAAGGAAGACAAAGAGAGCGTTGAAAAACTACAACTAAAGTAGTGGTAATTATGTTATACACAACATGAAGTGAGACTAATAGATATATATAGACCAAGTGAAGGGCTGTACCCCACTAGTGCATACAAAGACTTTCACATCAAACACCACTACACTACCAAGAAAAGGTAAAATCGTAAATTTCTAAACCCTATTTGCTTTACATCAATCATTTTTCTTATTCTAACTTTTCCTCGTTAGCTAATAGAAGAGGTTTGGCATACACGATTTATGGGTGTTTGTTAATCACTCAATTATGTGATTTGACTTACAAGGAAATTAGACCGGGAAACCGTTTGGACCGGTCTAGTCGAGATGATTTTAAGGGGGAAGGAATCGTGAAATGAGGTGATTGGACTGGCAATATCCTGTAAACTCGGTAAATACAAGCTGTTGCTACTGAGGTAAACCGAGTACATGCGTGCATGTAGTTCGGGTGTCGTAAAAAAACCCAG
Organism: Bursera cuneata; assembly: GCA_026212285.1. Lineage (NCBI taxonomy): Eukaryota > Viridiplantae > Streptophyta > Magnoliopsida > Sapindales > Burseraceae > Bursera > Bursera cuneata. The sequence goes on along the minus strand of JANLJB010030811.1, from coordinate 11,273 downwards.
CAGCGGCTTCCGCAATCTGGTTGAAAATTAATTATTAGTAGCTTCTGCTTCACGGTATATCAATCAATATCCCTTCCCGCCGACACTCATTTCCCACGCTACTTTAACACCAAGAATGCAGATACATTTTCTATTTCTTGTTTCAACTTCAATTCATATAAAGTTATTCTTGAAAGCTTTTAGATTCTCATTCCATGGCAGGAACTTTTGTGGCACAAGGGTTTGAAATTGAAGTTCTCAACTGTTTGCGTAACAATGACTGAATGAGCTATGGTTACATGATTTGAGATATCAATCTTCGGAAGAAAGATTTAAAACTAAAACTTCAGTTGATTGATCTTGAACAGTAAAGTAACGTGCCCAATGAAATTATGAATTACAGTCAATTAAAAGGTTCTACTTATAAATATTTAATTAACTCGTGCATATGTCAATGTTGGCAACCAATTGTCTTTTGTGGGATTACGTAACTAAACAAGCCAAAGATATATCGATGATATGATCACCTAATGCTGGAAATAAGGTCACATAATAGATGCTTATAAGGGTGCTTGAGTGTGTGAGACAGAGAAGAGAAGTGCTTGGAATTTTCAAGGGAAAGCTGTTGTATGTCATTACTTGCACGGCTCTTTCCTAACTATTTCAGTTACTTTATCAACTTAATTATGTAAGCTTCAATCATCTATAATGGAATACATTTCCATTAATAAACTACTGCATGCTCCTTGCTGATGATTAATATTATTGGCACTAGTCTTTTTCTATCAAGAATTAAGAAAGAAACATGGGACCTACTACAATCTTAGTTAATTATTCTTATCAATACTTTAGATAAAAAATAAAAAACATGTAGAAAGATTTAAAAACAATCTTAAAAAGACAAAAATTAAGAACCGTTTGAAATATGAATTAGACGTTAGAAAAATTTAGACACCATCATTCTAATTCAACGACTCAAACACAAACTAATAAGTTTTTTTTTTTTTTTTTTGCTATTTAATGTTAGATAGATTAATAAGTATCTGACATGTCTCAATGTTAAAGACTAATAAATTAGATGTCAAACCTTAAAGATGAATAGTACAAAAAGGTATGTTAATCTGTCAGATATGATCATGACATCTAATTTTTTCACTATCAAGTCTATTTTCAAATGCCCATCTAATTTGAATCATTTTTATAATTATCCAAAGATTTAAACATAATTGTAACCGTTGAAACTTAAATTCTGAGCAAACAAAGAGGAGATTGTGTTGAGTGAAAGGGTAAATAGTTATGACGTTATGGCCATGTCACAACAAAAGAGATCTATTAAGATGCCGATGAGCCGTTGACTTGCAGTCCCACCCCGCCCTCATCTCCGGCTGTCTCCTTTGCGTGTGCAGAGTCATTTTCAGCAGCCAAGTGTTTGACACCCGTTGGTTGATCCTAGCCCTCCTTGCCTACATTTCACAACATCAACCCAAGAAAAAAGCCCGTTGCTTAGGCTGGAGAAATGGAGGTGGAAGAGCCCCCACCACCAAGCCAGGGCTAGCCTCCTGCCTTGTGCTTGGTGATGTTGTTTTTAAATGGAGATTTTGTGGAATGTTTATATGGGATTATTGTCTTCTTGTTTTCATATACGTTACAAATTAAGTTTCTTGGTTCAAATTCTTGACCATTGACTATCACAGACTTCTCCTCTCTTATATTATTGAGATCCAGCTTGAAGGTCGCATTTAATGAGTTTTTTCTTTTGTATTGTGGTAGAAGTTGGAATGAGCTGTTCCGTATCCGTAATATTGTTTGCTTTCAAATCTAATAGGCTGTATTGTTTTGTTTTTGAAGGTTGCATTCCAAAAAAATTAATTTGAGATTCTGATGTGACTCTAGCTAGTCTTCTAGAGCACTTCAAGAGTTCTGTGTTCTGGATGTTGGGAAAAGTATTTAGTAACTCTTTTGATCAAATGAAGTGTGGATGCTATTTTATATAGTTTGGTGTTTCAGATTTCAATGATGTCTTCTCTAAAATTAACTCTCTCTGATATTCATAATACTGGCATGCGAAAACTAATATGTTTCCCAATATTTTTGGTGTTTGTACATAAAGAAGTATTTTAAGTGTGGGTACTAGTTTCTTGCAAAAGGTCTTGGCAATTTTTTTGAAGGATTAATGTTACACTTTACTTAACAATACAAAGGTGCTCTCTAACACAAGATTAATTATAAAATAATAAGTATTTTTAATTATTTGACAGCAATTAATTATAGTGTAAAGATTACTCATAAACCCACCAAATATTAATAATGTAAATGATCAATTATGTTGGCAATTTGCATTTGTATGTAGGAATGAGAAAGCAATTATGGCTCCTTCCTTGAAGGGCTGCTTTGACAACTATTGTCTGCATATAGTAGTATTAGAATATTTTAGATGAAAAATAAACTGATACCTAATTATATTAATTCTCTGCTTACTGTACTGTCGCAAATTAACTAGTGCAAGTTTATCAGCGGCCAGCCGACCATCATGCGGAGAGTGTGCTATTTAATCCTTTTTATATCAATAATTTAACAATTATTTTGTCCGCCTTGCCCACCGAGAAATACAATATATGCTCTTTTTCGGCTAAATGGCCAATCAAATTACTTCCGTGCACCCTAACTACGAGTCCACATTAGCTGCTCTCTTCGCTTGGAAACTGCGATAACATCGAATCTGAAAACGTTAAGACGATCGTTTCGGGTTTTGGGGTTTTCAACAAAGAATAGAACTTAATTATTGTCATCAATTACCAATATTAATCGACAAGGCAGATCATAACGTACATAGCAATTAACAGTAGCAGAACATAAAATAAGATCATAAAAGAGGAGCTACATGATGAAAGAAAGGCATACTCACAATTTGGTGAAAATTCATATTAATTCGAGGTAGAATGATCATGACTAGGATTTGGGTCCGAAATGTGATTGGTCATGCTTCATCCCAAATTGGCTAACCCCAAAAAGTTCTTAGAAAATGTCTAGGGTTTCAAAGAGAGTTTGTACATCCTTATTATGATATAAAATTAACATTAACATCGTGCCTTAGCTGCCAGAAAAGACATATATTTGAAATGTGTGCTTTTAAAAAAAAAAAAAAAAAAATTTAAGGATATTTTTCTGATCTTAAAAAGTACTATAAATAATCTATTTCAATCACATAAGTTAATAAAGCGTTTTCTGCTTTCCAAAAGCACTTTTAATACCGTCGAAAATTTATGTGTGTAATGCATTATGCACGTATTTTTGGGAGGGTATATATAATTGAATATAAGCAAGGAGATGAATCAACTAACTCTGTAAGTGAGTTTTACAATTTACTAACATGGCAATGCAGCTGTAGTTGAAGAAACAACCAGATTCGAAGAAGACAAATCTAGCTTTTGGATCTACTGATGATGATCATGATTTTGTAAAAACACAACCAAAGTCCATTTTATACTTTTGAAAGATAATTAATAACGATATTTCACTACTAAAAAAGTGGTAGAAATCAATATACTTGAAGCTTTGGTGATCCTGTGTTACAATTATGTTATTTTCAATTTTCCAACCAAGACCTGTCTTTCCGTGTGGAGATAACTCATTCTCTGAAACTGCCTTTTCTGATCAGGATTATAAATCAATGCTTCACGAGTATTTTATTGGTGATGTGATCATTCGATAGATGTTCTCGTTTACACTTTCCTGGATAATAATCTTTCACCTTTAGTACTAAAATTTCTGGATTCTATTACTGGAAATTGTTATAATGAATTTGGGTACCTGTCTGCGTCTACCAACTGTGACTACACTCTTCTATGTCAACTGCTATAGCATTAGGCCACTATTCATGCATGACTCTGCAATCAATCCTACTTCGAGGAAGAATCCAAAATTTTTTATGTGCAAATGCCATCCATTAACCAATAATAGGAGATTTCGTGCAATGGTGATAGTCTGGTATGTCTGGTAAAGTTTGGATCGCACTATCTTTCTAATAAACCTTCAATTTAATAGCAATTACGTTTTGTCATGAAACGAGTACTGGGTGATGAGAACTCGGAATTCAATAAATTCATGGGGTAGTTCTCAACTTCAAATTAGCTGCGAGATAGCTCTCGTAGTCTAAGAAAAATCCTGGTATGCGTTTTTTTTTTTTTTTAACCCTGATAACAAACCCCTCATTATTTAGTGACTCTTAAGTCTTGCTATATAATCGATAATTTTAAGTTATATATATGTTTTCAGCGGGTCATGATGCGAGGCAGATTTCACTTGAAATTTTGGATTCTGTTTCTCCTCTTGCTATATACTTAACACAGCCACGGAAACCCTAGTTTGATAGAAAACAGGTTTCATATGGTCACTATTGATTTCACTAACCGGCATCATTGTTTTCTCCCGGATTATTACTTCTATAATCATTGATGAGACGACGCATACGCAAACAGAATGTTACTAATTTGAATTCTTCTTTCTTATTAATCAAATACACGTAAGGTTTCAACGTAATTCTATGATCTTCAGGGCCCGACTAGGTAGCAACATCCAGCCAGATATACAGGATTGTCGGCAAACTTATCAAGGCAAGTTTTGGCCAAAAGAACTGTTGATCTAAAACTTCATTAGACAAGCATAGATATATATACATGTTTGGTAGGTATAATAGATACACAATACTTGTCTAAAAGTTGATAAAAAGGCATGACATGATAGTCAATAGAAAGATGGAGACTCACTAGTTTTTAATTTATTACTTACAAGCCACACTTTAATGATCACTAAGCACAAAGCTAAGCTCAGATTGTCATAATATATAGTAACTTTTTGGTACCTGCAGATCATCACTTAATGTCCAACCTAAAATTCCTGGACAACTTTCAGTGATTTAAGTTCAAGGGCAATCCAAGCATGTATTATTTTAGCAGGAGATGTACCTTTCAGTCCATCTTCTCATGTTGGCCGGCTGGCTAACATTGGGGACCGTGGTATCCAACATTAGCTTGACTACAAGTACGCACAAAGTATCAGTACTGTCTTTTAGAAAATAAATGTGTGGACATGAAGGAGACATGTCTTTGGACTTAACTTTTTCTAAGGGATCTTTCTTTGCTTTTTGCTTTTAATTAAATTTCCACAGAGAGAGAGATATATAGAGTGCAGCGTAGGTGGGGAGCACATTTATATAAGAGTTGAGAGGTAAACATATCCAAAATAGATTATAGAACAGTGTTCTCTGCAACCTTGGTGACACAATCTTCCAATAAAAATAGTAAGATGGCATGCATCTGTCGAGCAAGCTTGATTTTCTGGATAATGCTTGAACTGTACAGATATATGGCTGTCTGTACGAAAAGAAATGTCATAGAAAAGAAAAAAGGAAATGGAAATGACGACCAAGTCAGAGAGAAAATAAATGAAGACTAGGGTTTTAGTGTCAATGTAATAATGAATTTCAAAAGATCAGAAGTGATTGCAATGTCTTCCTGATATTGATCTTCTTGAGGAATTTAAGGGGAAGGCATGATTATATGTTGTTTGTGTTGTAACCTTTTGTCTTCTCCTTAGACCACATGAATTGGACTTTTAGACTTACCTGTAACAACACTCTCTTTTTTCTACAACTATCCAGGTATTATCCACTGTTTATTCATTTTTTGTCAAAAGAAAATGAATATCTGGCTCTGCTTCTGAAAGCAAATATGAGTCAAGCACAACGGCAGGCAAAGCCACTATATATAAAAAGGATAAGATAACAAGTTGCCAGACATATTTCTGTTTATTAGATAGTGGCTGTGGGTTGAGAAGACTTGACAAGAATTTGTATCCAATCTCCCATTTGATTTGAGTGAACAAATAATTTTTCATAAAATATCATCAGACTTCTTGAAAAAAATTTATTAGATAACCAATCAAAAGTCCCTTTGGTGGCCAAGTTACTTTTGAGAATCTTATCATGTTAACTTGTTGACCTTGCCAATTATTATTATAATGTATTTAGCTTAGCATTTCTGATTTTTTGATATATTAACCATCAATAATATAATCAAGATAGAATCCCATCCACGTTGGTTAAGTAGACATTTGATATCATAATCCAATGCAAGGCATGAGTAGATTATGAGTTATGTTCATCTTGGTGCCGATTTTGGATTATCTCAAATTAGGCCCAATAATAGCCCACCACTTGGTGTACCTGTGATTCTGTCAACGATCTTTCATACTCTTACTTCTGTGTAATGGCTTTTTTATTTCATTGTAGTTCGTATCAGCCAATATATTCATGAAGTCATGGTCTTATAAAGCTATAGGCTCCGTGGTTATGAGCTTCTCAATCGTTATCAGGTTTGATGCTTAGATTTCTAAGCATTGAGGCCTCTCCCTTTTCAATCACGCTCAAATAATATTATAGGAGAATAGAGTCTAGAATGCCATAAGTGGGGGTGATACAACTAACTAATAAAATCATGTTACATATGTATTATTTTCTTTCTCATCTGTTTCGATAAAATGTGATTGGTTGCATTGATAACGTGGCATTCCAACTATATTTTAGACTCTCTTTTACTATAATATAAATTACAAATAAAAGAAAGTCAATTACAATATCTAGCTTAATCCGAAAAATCCAAGATACATCTATTGTATCACGTGAACAAAAAAATTTAAAGTACATCAACTATATTACATATTTATGTATCATAATTTGATAAGTAAATTTCAACTATGTTACATCTATTTACAATATCCTCCAAGTTCCAACTGGTTCCCACCAAGGAAGCTCCTAGCCTTCTAGGCTTCTCCGTTAAGATTGTAACCTGGTCCAAAATTCATTGGAAGAAGGTAGTTGAGTTCCAGGAACTTTCGTGCCTTTGAACGGACAACTGTAGCATACAATTAGCAACTGGGCCAGTTTTGGTACATAGATCAGTTGCTAAGTTAACCCAATAGGAACGCCAGTTTCCAAGATCCAGGCCCATATAACCCACTGCTCTGCACCGTCACTTTGGCTGCCTTGGATAATTAAATAATATTTCGAGTTTGTTAATTTTGACTAATTTGACAATCATAACACGTCATCCATTTAATATTCGCACATCATACTTCGACTCTTTCTCCTTTGGATCCAGCAATATATCAAGTCAAATTGTTGTGACATTAACAAATTAATGACTGCCTAGCCTAGTTTGAACAAGTTCAATTCAGTTTAACACGTCATATATTAGAAACAATGGTCATAATTGAATTGCAAAGTTTCATTAAAAAGAAGTTCAAATGATGTTTTAATATCGATTCAAGCTGTAAAATTTATTAATTAAATGACCATTTAAATTTATCTGCCAACCCATAGGTAGCCTGCGTGTGCAATTTATTAGTATTATCAGATTGTGTGGTGAGTGAGGATCGATTCTTTTAATTTATTGTTAATATTTTATTACAAAGTTGATCCAGATTTAGTTAGTTGGATCTAAAGGTTTCTGTGCTAACATTCGATTCATTGGATGTCTTTTGTATAAAAATTTCTCTGTTTTTTTTTATTTATTTCAATATGAAAATAATAAAGTATAAAACAAAATTAAAAAAAAAAAATACAAGAAGTGGAAAAATATGGTATGCGATACTGGAATGCAAACGATGCGACAAGCCTGTTAACCCTTTACAAACATTGAACAAAAACAGTGACATTTCCCTCTATGTGTCGTTTGTTAATGAAGAAATTAAACGTATGCAAATGATCAAAACCCAGAATTCTTGAGCTCCGCCTCTAAAGCGTCTTCAAGCCATAGCTGGGATTCTTCCATCAACTGAGGGCTTAATCTGAACATCAAGACGCAGAACTCCATCTCATTCAGAGCACCATCACCATCGAGATCACCTTCTTGAACCATGCTCGCAAGCTCCTCTTCTCTGAATCCGTCCAACCACAGAAACGCAGCGTTCCTCTTCAAGCTCTCAGTTGTGATCAGGCCTTTGTCTTTATCCATCAACAGCTCGAACCCCTTACAGAGCTCCCTTATCAGCCCCTCCCCACCTAACTTATCTGCCATTGCGGGCAATAAATCCTCAAAACTACCCTTTGTCTGGTTGATCCCTGCCATAGTAAATATCCTTCAAAACTGTTGAATTGATTTTTGAGAGACAAAATAGGGCTTTTAGAGATTGTGTTTGTATTGCAACATGGGAATCGATATGCCAGTGTGTGTATATATATATATATATATATATTAGAGAGGAAGATGTGGAGAGGTTTTCGAGGAAAGAGAGGAGTCATCGTCATGGCTTCCTTGTGTATGACAGAGAAGGAACATATATTGCATAGCTGGTTGGCTGCCTTTCTTGCCTCTCCAACCCGCTGTTGCGTCCCTATTTCTTAGAAGCTCTGTCAGGGGTATTGCTGTCATTTCGGTAATTCATGCTTTTCCCATTCTGACTTTATCCTAATATGTCCGAGGATTGTGAATCAGATTCTTTGACTTTCTCCAAGAATCCAGTCGTATGATTAGAAATAGAGGGGCAATATCGTCGTCTAAAAGATAATTTGCCGGTTGGTCGTGACTAGTAATTTTATTTATTTATTTATTTTTCACAGAATTGAATATTTTAAGAAAGCTTATACAGATTATGAAATGGACCTTATTAAGAAGGTTCTATTGAGATTACCTTATTGCAACTTGAATAATGATATAAAATAATAGAATAAATAAATCATCGAAAGATTTTCAGTAATGCAAAATTACCTCTTGAATCTTGATGATGGGGAAAGGCAAGCTGTAAAGAAATGAAGCTCAATTTCGCATGAATTTCCGAGACATTGGTTTGCACTTTTTGGCCTAAAAAGTATATAACGTAACGTGTAGTATGGAATATATTTGGGCTTTGCGAAAGAAAGAAGGAGAGTAAAGTCCTTGGAAATAATTAATGTATGCGTGTACCATCTACGAATCTCGTGTATTAGACGTGTATGTGTAACCCCCCCTCCCCTCCCTTCCGTCTCCGTGTACACCACTTGAGCATATAGGAGTATACGTGTCATGTGTGAACATATTTGTGGATCCAATCCAACCCTCCTCGTGTTGTCAACCTACGAATTCACTACTAGTCAAAACTACAAGGCTTACGCTGTGCAACCAATATTTGATTCCCTTATTTTTATCGCAAACCGCACAAGAACTTAAAAGCCAGTATCAAGAACTCTTCCCAGTCATCTACCGATTAAACTAACTGTTAATTCAGTATTTGATTCTGGTTTACTAGCGGAAGAAGAAGAAGAAGCCATAGTGGAAGTCCCTCTCCTCTCCTTATGACGAAGGCTGGTCGTTTAGGAGATGGAAGGGTCGTAGTTTCAAGACCAAGCATGGTAACAACATTGGACATATTGGGACGACCATCTGGGTCTTCTTGCACGCATAAGAGCCCAACGTTTATGCACTTTAAAACATCTTTTCTTTTGGAACTTGCACTCAGTTTTTGATCCATTATATTCAGTGCCTTCTCTTCTTGCCAGAATCTCCATGTCTTGGAATGCCATTTTTATATATGGAACTTGATAAGAAGAAATCAAATGAGAAATTATATCCACGGCATTTTAACTCTTCAAAACGAGATAGACAGGCTCTGAGCCTGTAATTGTGGCCTCCCAGATTATAACCAGGAAGAACTTGAGATCTCATCAAAAAGTTGTGTCATACAAGTTTTTATTGAGATGACGAAATTGACATTAATGCTTAACATTAGATTGGAGTATCTGATCTTTAAAGAACGTAATAAGTTTTCTACAATGGAACATAATTAAGCGAAATGTAAATTATCTAATCTCGAATTTTATACAAGATGGAAGAACAGTTACAAGTCTAGACTTCCTATAGGTTTAATTAATTAACGCGCAATAAACTTTATCAGATCAGTATAGAGAAGGATAAAATACGTGAGAATCCTCTATTGGTAACCGACTATTATTTTTTGAAGTTTGATTCTGGTTAACTAGAAGACGGCGGCGCGCCAGACCCAGAAAACCCTCTCCTTATAAAGAAGGCTAGTCATTTAGGTGTTGGACGATAATAACATTGGACATGGAGGAACGATCATCTAAGTCTCTTGAACTCATAATTAAGAGGCCTCCACGTATAATTTTTTATTAAGAAATTGAAGTTCACGAAAGTAATTCAAGAATTTAAGTTATCCACTCAATTTTTCTACGCACCTAATGAAAATGATGAATTACAAAAGTAATTACTAGATGGATATACGATTTCCACAATTTGTATCTCAGGAATGGAACCCAACAACTAATACAGCAGGAAAGGCAGTCTCCATTTAAAACCTATATCGGCTGCACAAGAAATAAAGCCAATATCAACCAATCTTCCCAGTTATCGACCGATTAAACTAACTTCTAATTCGGTGTTCGATTCTGCTTTACTAGTAGAAGAAGAAGAAGCCATAGCGGAAGTCCCTCTCCTTACAACGAAAGCTGGTCGTTTAGGAGATGGAAGGGTCGCATTTTCACTACCAAGCATGATAACAACCTTGGATGGACATAAGAGCCCAACATTTATGCATGTTAAGACAGGTCATTAATCTTGTAATTTGGTCTCTAGCTTAACTGTATTACAAGTCTGCTGATACAGTATGGCTGTTAGGAGTGCTCTGGAACCTGCCACATCAGAATTTGTTAGGATATTTTGTTGCAGGAAACCATATACCTTTTTGTCTTTAGAGGATTTATTGACAAGTGTAGAAACAAGATCATTCCTCTGTTCCTTTATTATCATGAATGAATAACAGCAAATATAATTTTCATTAAGTTTTGCTGAATTTAAGTTGGTGTCAGAGCTTACTGGCCTATGCCGCTATGCCAAACAATGCAAGCATTGGAGCTCCAATGAAGACAGCTCAGTCATCTTCAGCAAAGGATTCTTATACTAGACCTGGAGGTGCGAACTCAAGTTCACCTTTCGGGAGTAGTATGAACTACTCCTTTTCTGCTAAGTTGGAATTGATTAATTATTAACTTTGGAGTTCTCTTCTTCTTCCAACTATTTGAGGCAATAGACTAGAGGGATTTATATCTTGCCTCTCCTGAATTTATTGGATCTGGAAGCAGTTCTAATATTGAGCTACAACCTAATCCTGAATATGAAGACTGGAGAGCTACTGATAATCTTCTCTTAGGTTGGACACTTAGCTCAGTCGATGAATCTGTAGCTGCTCATGTTATTGATTGTACCACTTCATAAGATCTGTAGAAGGCAGTTAAAGATCTATGT
>JANLJB010030810.1:19125-33288 GCA_026212285.1 Bursera cuneata | reverse complement strand
ACTGGACAAGAAAATGTGAAATACAAATAAAAAACAGAACAAAATAATAATGAGTGAGTAGATGATGAAAAATTGGAGCCTCTTTGTACACAGAAAAGAGTAAGAGGGTACCTTCGTGCAAAAGGACGCCGTAGAAGGACTTTGGGTGCATATTTTTTTTGCTTTTTAAGCCTATACTTCTCCTAAAAATTGATCAAACACAAGATCATCTTTCCAATGAAGACTTCCCGTAATTGGCATTCGCCTGCCAAAATAATTAAATAAAATAAACAAGAAAAGGAAGAAAGAGATAAACTTGCTTGCGAGAACGACGTTTTCTTGTCAAATGTTGCACTGTTGGCAATGAGTGCTTCAACAATTTCATCACCTGTCGCACCTTGTCTGCATGAGAGTTCAGGGGGGGAAAAAAAGGTCAAATTTATTTCATTTAACACCTTAAAGAAGAGAAGTAACTAGTTAAAACAAGTTGTGTTGTGGTAAAATAAAGTGCAACCCTTTTAACAAACTAAAAACTCATACTAAGTTCACACCTTCTCATTGCATCTATATCTTCACCAGTTAAACTTTGGGCTTGATTATTATCGACAATTGCCCGATTGTCCCGCAATTCTTCATTTACTTCAGTATTTGCCTTTTCTGCAATATCCTCTGAATAGGAAAAAACAAACAATATGTCAGAAACATGAATTCTCCTTAACCAATAAGTTTCAAACTTACGGCTAAGCTACTTTTCAGACTCAAACACACAATTTCAAAGACGACAGTCAAGAAATAAACATCATCCGATAAAAAAAAAAAGAGTTAAATAAACAATTAAACACTTGATCATGCAACAGCTTGAGTTCAGTCAGTCAAACCTTCTGAGGAGGGAACAACTCGTGATAAATAAGGCCCTTCCTTTCCATTATCAACTTGAAACAAAGAAGCAAAAGGACAACCAATCAACGGCTGTAGAGAGCAATTCTTGTTTCCAATTTTCAACGTCCTGGAAAGTTAGTTAGTTAAATGGCTATCAATGCATTGAGCCATTACGCTTGATTGCTTAAATATTGTTTAATAAATAAAAATAAAAAACTTACGAGCCGGCAGTGAGACGAGCAAAAACCAGACGGTCGCCGTCGTTGATGTCGAGCAATACACTGCAACCTTCCCAGGTCACTCTAGGATTTGGTATTGGATCCAATTGAAGATTATTTTGTGACATCTTTGATCCTTATTCAACAAGTTTAGCTCTTATTACAATAAATAATTAAAAAAAAAAAAAAAAAAGAGATTGAATACAATTTAAAGCAGAAAATTCTTTTCCATAATTGAAACTCCCCACTTTCCCTAAAACCTGAAACTAGGGTTTAAACGGTTACAACTCACGACGACGACTAGGGGCCCAACGAAGTCAGTGATGGGCTAAACCCATTAGTTAAAGAATGACACTATTTACACCCCCTTAGCAAACTAAAGGAACCACATATTTTAAAGAATTTTTTGATTACACGTATAGCTTTATAATAAATACTTAAAAACCTTAAAAAAAATTAATATTTTTCTCTACGGACACTTCTTCTACCCCACATACATAAACCTTAATTTTTAATCCCCATTTCTAATTTAAATATTTTTTTATAAATAAAATATTTCAAGATAATTCCCGTGATAAGAAAATAGGACTTTATAAGAGTAATTAAAGGAATCCAAGTACTACTCAACAGTTATATTACAAAGATAGCCTTCGTCACATGTGAATATGCTGCTAGGCGCTTGCTGAAAGAAAGACCAGAGGATAGGACTCCAGTTCTTGAACCTCAACCTCGCTAGGCTCTTAAGCTTCCTGAATAATCTTCTTCAATAATTTTTCATCCAAAAAAAATATTGATTCTTTTTTTTTTTTTTTTTACATTTCATTTGATCATCTTCACATGCAAATCTTATCAATTGATACTCGTTGACGACATATATGTTTACATGCATATATAATATTTTTCATCTTTCATAAATACGCACTCAATCCATTGAGTTTTATATCAACAATTATTGTTGATGAAGTTAGAAGGATGTCCATTTGTAGGATAAATAGAGAAATAGATAAAAGTTTATTTGTGGGTTTAAGGATTGTATTAAGCAAGTAGATATTTTTAAAAAATAAAGAATTGTGGATTTTGATTAGATATAAGAGGATGGTTGAAGAATGAACTGCGTCTGAAAAAGTAGATATTTTAATGAGGGTATCTTAGGACTCACAATACCCATGTAATAAAACTAGGCCCAATAAAATCATTGATGACTAGTGTCGAGTGAAGTATTCTAGGAGCTTGGGCTAAAACTGGCCCATCTTAACAAAAGTCAAAGTCCTACTTCTCCCGCTTTGTTAAGAACATTCCAGCTAGCTACAAGCTACTTTCTTGAGTTACTCGTCCGGAGTACCTAACACCACTAAAACTTTTTGCCAGGATTACCGCCAAATATATGTCTTTTTTAATCATGAAAGGATAACTGAAAGCTAGCAAGATCAACAGTGTCAGGCAAATAGATGCACATGCAACGCGTCGCTAGTTTTGTGGCCTGAAAATGTATGTATATGTTAATTTTCCTTATCTTAATTTATGTATATACATACATGTGTAGCCAACTAAACTCTCCTGCACATGCGCTCTAACTTGCAAGAAACATTGACAAAGTTTTTACATCCACTATAGGCTTTAGGCTTAGCTAACAATTAAGCAGGCGCACATGCCCTTAAATAGTGATCTAACGAAGCAGATTTCTGATATCTGTACGTGTATTACAACTAATGAAATAATAATGTTAATATTGACTATTTAAGCAATAAATTTTTTATTATTTTTCGTGGGCATAGGCTGCATTACATATACATATAATAATGATTAGTTTTTTGAAGAAATAATGCAAAATGGCTACTTGTAGTGCAAGAACATGTCATTTTCTTAAGAATTATTTCCGTTTTGGTAGGAGATGCTTATAATTTATTTATGATTAATGATTCGATAATGGATCAGGAACTGGGATGATCTGGTTCCGTAAGCCGAGGTTGCACGACAAGGAGGCACCGCATTCTCTAATGGTTGGCCAAATCATTAGTTGACTTCTAACCACTCCAAAAAACAGATCTATTATTTATATCTTAAGCAGTTAATATCTTGTTTACTAAATCGCTAAGATATATATACATATATATATAAAGAACTCCAGATAGTGCCATATTTTTTTAATTGTTTAACGAGAAATATCGATAGCTCGTAATGGGTTTGTGAGGACAGCTTTCTAGGTCAAGTTGGGGGGGGGCTAGAGGCTTTGCTGCACTTTCCATGGCTGCAACTGGTTGATACTTCATGATAATGTTACTTAGAATTAATCATTCTGGAACTTGGGGGAGAATAAATATGCTTGGGAGGGCCGAGGGAAAGAGTATATGAAGATACTGTTAATTTTGTGCACTGAAATATAGCGAGAACATTGAAAGAAGCAAATAAGAACAGGAACCAMTATTCCTTCCGCGCGTTTTTATATGATTTTTCTTTGGCTTATGCAGTTTATCTTTTGCAAGCTTTTGGAATCTGGTCAGCTCTCATATTCTATAATGGTACAGAAAATAACCTAATTGTCCACTACACATTTTCTTTAGGCCCACCTTACTCGTAGTGTTTGATATTTGTTCGATCATAAAACCAAAAGAAAGCAGCAAAAATTTGATGACAGAAGTAATGGAGAAAAAATGTAATGACTAGAACCTACAAGAGAATAACTCCAATTCGCACATCAAACAAAACATGTGATCTGTGTAATACTAGCTAGCTAGCCGTCCGAACACATAACATGCATATCCTCATCTCTCCTTTTTAATTCTTATCCATGTTATCTAGCCATTGGATGAAAGGACCCAAAACAGCCCTAAAACGCACGATGAACCTTGTTTTTGGTTGACTCGGTCAATTATCAAGAAGCATTTAATGTGGAAAGGTTCACTGGCTTGTGCAAGACAAACACTGTAGTTAATCCAAAAGCAAGTGAAATAAATTGCATATTAAACGAAGCAAGACCCACCCCACCACCCGCACTTTGCCTCCTTATTACCCATCTTGGATCCTCCTTCATTACACATTAAAGGAAAAAAAAATAAGTTTCTAAAGCATATTTATCTCTCTCTCATGAAAGAGAGAGTTGGCTCTGCTACACTTCTCTTCTATTTCTTAGGCTTCATTTTCATGGCTCTCCTCACTTTCTTACCAGAAGCCACTAAAGAGCCCCAAAAACAAAAAACATCCAAACGCAAGAAAAAGCAGCAGAAGCACAAGCAGAAGCAACCATCTTCTTGGGACCAATTCAAGAACCTGCTCACTTGCAAGCAGATCGAAGGATCAAGAGTACACGACCCAGCAAAGAACGCTCACCCTCACGGATACTCAAAGCTAGGATCTTCTTGTAGCTCTATATGCAATTTGAAAGACGTCGTCCATGGCAACACAAAGGTTGTACACAGAGCTGATAACTCCCCGGAGAGCAGCACAGTCGGTCAAGAAGCTGGGTTATTGAGCCGAAAAGCTGTACCTGCGTCGTCAACTCGGTCCATTTCCGGCTCAGCGAGATCCAATGGTGCGACATACTCGTCATCTTCGAGAGGCATGCAATTTAGGAAACTTTCTGGGTGTTATGAGTGCCACACGATCATCGATCCCAGCAGGTATTATAATTATATTACGTATTTTCATTTTCCTATTTATGTAACATGATTTTGGTTTTTAATTATTACCATGAACGAAAAGACATTAATTAAATCAGAGTCGGAAAATCAGGTTTCCCTCTTCAAGGTCCACCATTTGTGCCTGCTCTCAGTGTGGAGAGGTCTTCCCAAAGATTGAAAGCTTGGAACTTCATCAGGCAGTTCGCCATGCAGGTACTTCTTAATCATCTACTTTTAGTATAGTTGTTCTATATACTTGGTTTTTGCTTTGTCATGTTCTGTATTAGTCGTTATGAATACTATATTTGTTCTTATTATGACAAGTACTAATTTGCAACAGAAGTGAACTATGTAGTTAAACTTTGAATCCCCAATTGGTGAGTTTTTAACTTTTGCATCGATCATCGATCGGTCGGGTGAAAAGCTTTTGTTCGAAATGCGAACCTCGATGATGTCTTTTGCTGTAGTGCATCCGGTTGCCGTTAATTTGGCATTAGCCAAAAACACTTTTGATTACTCTTTTGTCAAATTTTGGATTTGCAACGCCATTCATTCTACCTTCCAATTTCGGGTAGTCCTCCCAATCATATAAATGGCAGGTCATTTCAAGCTTGAAGGGACCAGTTAGTACTCTACTACTGTACTACAGCTGTCCCTGCCGAACCTAAATCAATGAACACACACGTACTCACACACATATATCCCTAGGTGTCCGATTCCGATTGGTCGACAGTCCGTGTCCCCACCGACAAGTGGAAGTTAATAGAGTTACGTATTTTATCCTTAACTGCAATCTTTATTTATATTTATATTTTTGTACAGTTTCGGAGCTGGGCCTGGAGGACTCGAGTCGTAACATTGTGGAAATAATCTTCAAATCAAGCTGGCTCAAGAAAGACAACCCAATCTGCAAGATCGAACGGATATTGAAGGTTCACAATACACAGCGCACAATCCAACGGTTCGAGGACTGCCGTGAGGCAGTCAGGACACGAGCACTCAACAGTACGAGGAAAAATCCCAGGTGCGCAGCCGATGGAAACGAGCTCCTACGATTTCACTGCACTACGATAACGTGCAACCTCGGCTCGCGCGGCTCATCCAGCTTATGCGGCTCGGTTCCCGGCTGCTCCGTGTGTACCACCATCAGGCACGGCTTCCAAGGCAAAGAGTGCAAAGGGGTTCGCACCACGGCCAGCAGTGGTAGGGCCCACGATTCCTTGAAAAACTGTACGGACGATCGTAGGGCCATGCTGGTCTGTCGCGTGATTGCCGGGAGGGTAAAGCACGTGACGGATGATGCGCCGGCGGAGGAGGATAGCGTGCCTACTGCTGGGTCATACGATTCTGTAGCCGGGTACGCCGGGATCTACTCGAATATCGAGGAGCTGTTCGTTTATAATCCAAGGGCCATCCTTCCTTGTTTTGTTGTGATTTACAAAGCTCTTTGAGTTTTAGTAATGGTTTGTACTAGTACGACTATCAAATCACGTAACTAGATCAACGGTCAGCTTAACTGCGCGCGCTGATCTGCTTCTGTATTGTGTACATAAAATCTTATTTCATTTTGTTTAATGATTTCAGCTCAACTGCATGCGTGTTTGGTGAACTGATAGCAACGTAAGTTTAAATATTTTTGGTAAACTTGCATTAATTTTATATTGAGTACACTGAAATCATTGATTACTCATATGACGAAGACAGTATATGTATCTAATAGACACAGCAACGGCAAGCGCCTGCAAAGTTTTTAAGTAAAAATTTGCAGAAACCATAGCCATTGACCTGTCTTCTTCAAATGGACACCTTTCGCTGTTTAAACCAAACACCTTAACTCTTTATTTTAGTTGGTGGGTCTCCTGATAGACATTACTCATCGAGGAACGCTGACAGCTTACGGACCACAAACCAACAAAGCTCGATTATTATTATTGTTTTTATTATTATCTTCTGATGTACTGTTATATTCTTCCAAATCACAATCACAGTCATAGCATATTCTCTACCAAACATGATGCATGTATGAAAAATTCATGCATGATTTATGGAGAATGAGGGGTTAGCGTTATTATTGGAATAAATGTTGCATTTTTAGTTTCTTGTTTACATATCTTCTTCAACGAGTAATTATGATTTCTCTTAAAACTTTATGTTTGAAGAAAGTGGACCGAAATTGTTAAGGCCACGTGAGATTATCTCGGAATAATTGCATGGTGAGAGGAATTCGGAAGGTGAGGTGGGGCTTTTATTTTGTTTGATTTTGACCAAACAGTACAGTAGTAACCTAGAGAGTCTCTAGACAATGCATGCACAGTGAAGGTATGGCCCTTATACAGAGCATATGATTATTGCCTACACATGCGTGAACCAGTGACCATATGCTCATTCATTGTTACTTTCTTTCTTGTTTCTAAGCGTTTGGATTTCTGGGAAGAAGATTAGATTATTATGTGATTACATATATACGTTGAGTGTCAGTGAGTATTAATTATAATATTACCCGAATGGTATTGGCGGGTACATATATATTTAAACTAAGAAGGTTTCTGCTGGCTTCTCTTCTCTGTTGAATTTGAAGCTACTTAAAATCTTGCACGTAAAACAACATAATAAAGAATCCGGGGACCGTATTCTTGTCTAATGAGAGAAACTTCCTACTGACAGCCCAACTAATCATACAAGTATTTGCTAATAACTGAGATTCGCGTATTAATTGGCACGCGAGCTTTGCACGTTACTCAAGCCTAATTTGTTGTCTGACTACTGTAATCTTGCGTTTTGCTCGCTTTCACTGCTAGTTAATTTATAATTTTAAATGGTCAGTTGCCTTAACAAATTTGGCCCAAGCTAAACCTATTTGAGCTGGCTCATTAATGAATAATTAAAATATATACTTGCCTTCATGTTGAGGTAAAATGGTGGGTTTCTTTTCTTATAAAGTCTCAAGTAAAGCCAACATATTTCACTGGCACGGGGACGCTTCTTTTTTATAGGAATATTTTAGCTTTTCCACCCTAATGACAAAATCTAGCTTTAACATTCCTGCAGTTTGTTCCGTATTTGCACGCAATCTATCTATGATTTCATGCTTTCTTTTTATTACAAAATTACAAAATTATTTAGTGATTTTTTCAAGAGTAGAAAACAATATGACCTTTACATTTTAGTTGTATTAGATGATAAGTATTAATATCGGGTAACCTATAAATTTAAAATTTTAAGTCAATTCGCTTGCTAATAAGCATCAAGCCAAAAAAAAAAAATGATCCATAGCAAAAGACATAAACGAATGCCTGTCGAGACATGTGAGGTCGAATGTATATGGGATTATTTGTTGGATGCTACAAGGCTTGACAAACCCTTTTATCTTTAAGAACTTGAACATTCTACTAAATTTATGATCTACTAATTCTTAGATGTGAATGTGGGCAGAATTGGTTAGGCACTGCTTCTGTTTGCACTGATCCATTAGGTGGCATGGGCCCGTTGTGAGGCAGTGAAGCAGATGTTGATGGGTTGGGCTTAATGAATTGAAAAAGAATGAAGGAAGTGCCACAGTCATTTTCTGAGAGTGGCTTGGTGCCACAACAAGAGCTACATTTGGGTTAGATTCAAGTTACCTCGGAGTCTTTTAAAAAGGCAGCCCAACACAAATTTGGCCGCTAGGCTTATTAACAGCCCAATTATCGTGAAAAGCCGAAAACCCTTGTCTAAGAAACTATACTAATGAGTGGATCATACATTAGACCTCATTATTATTCCACTTTATTAAGGAGAGCAAGTACAAGACACAATTATGGTAGTTGTCACCCACAATCATTATCTCAAGCTCTCCAACTTTTACTTAATGATATCATATCAAGTCTTCTTAATCTCCTCATGTTTTTGCTCTTGTTACTCTAAATTTAATTTTAATACAGGGCAGCTTTTCTACTCATTGGTATCCTTATGCCGTAATGCGTACATATACATGTAAAACAAACCAACCTATGCATGCCCTCTCTACATTGTATGGACCACAAATATGTTCTTTCGCTTAGAATAGGCCAAAAGTTTCATAACAGGTAAATGATCATAGCTTGCTATGTTACGCAATAACCAAACTAAGGCTGCCATATCCGAGATAATTAAGCAGCAATTTTTCCTCATGTCTCCCACCATGAGTCCAACATTTTATGACAATTTAATCATAGATTATCAAATGGGTGTTCGCAATTAATTCATGATGGAATATCTAATATCAAGTGTAAATGTAAATGATTTCTAGAGTTGGGACAATATCATTAGTTTGAGAGTTTGATTAGGCAGATTGACCCCACTTGTGCTCAAGTGCTCGTTTGGTTAGAGAGATCCTTTGAGGATTTAAACCTTTAATGTCACAGGACTAAGATATCAATTAACCATCATTCATATGAGCACTTGTAATCAAAGGCCATTATCGGTTGGATAGTTCGGATGACTCATATCTAGACATATTTGCATGTATTACATATGTTAATTGTACCTGCCGAAGCCTCAATTCTATTCTTTAAGATTTGTTGATAGCTCGGAAAAAGGTTGAAGCTAGCCATCAATATGAACAAGTTTATGTTTCATCACGCATACATACAATTATGAATTATTGCTTGAACTCGTTAAAGTCGTGGGTCCGTCCAATTCAAGTTCTAAAAATAGTAAAGTAGATTTATTCTCTTGAATTGGTTTAATTAGTTTAAGATAATCACGGAAGATTAATAAAGAAGCTACTCTGTCAGGACAAGTGAAGCCCATACAAATGATTTGGCCACATGGCGTTTGCCAACATCTTTTCTTCTGAATATGCTCTGTGCGTCTTCCGAAATAGAATAAACACAGGCTTTGAAGACCTCAACCCTTTTTATATCCTAACAGCCAACGACATACATGATAGCACTACACTTCCCGGAGGGCATCTGGCAAACAAGCCAAGAAGGAGAGAGAGAATTACGATGTACATGCCTCAAAGAGAGAGCTTTGTTATACAAGTAAGAGGTAGCGAGAACTTTCACCAAGGCCCTCAAACTAGTGCTACCATCTCTCACAATAACAAGCTAAACTTCTCTGCAATGAAGCTCTTTACTCGTTTTCGTAAGATTCTTATGCGAATTATATTCTCTTTTCCTTCTCGTGGGTCATCCAGCACATCCAACATGGCTTCCAGACAAAAAACCTGTGACAGATATGATCCACCAAAGACTTCATGCAGCTCTTACTACTCCTCTCACTCGCACTACTCCGAGGCCATTGCTGATTGCATTGAGTTCTTCAATAAGTCGTCGCAGGACGGGATTTTGGATGGTCGAAAATCCGATGTCTTGGTTTGATGATATGCTTTCTTCAAATGCATGCACACATGCCATGGTTAATTATTACTATGCTTCGTTTTACACTATGTCTTTGCTTTGCTTCAAAGTTATACATACAATATTTATGGTGGGTTTAGTGACGTTATTGTTTCTCTGTTGGATTTGTTAGACATTTCTCTTCGTTTAATTTGTGGTTTCATAATCCCACAATAACAAGAGAGGTAATTTTAATGTTTGTGTTATGTGTACATTGAGAAAAATAACTTTATGTGAAAATTTTCAATTATTGTTTCTTCTCTCCCAAGTTCTTCATTTCTTTACGACAAGCGAGACGGTCAGTGATATTTTAGAAGCAATGCCAATCAAGTTGACAAATTCTCCTGAGAAACAAAAGAATGCTCTTAAGCATATTCAGAATAAATGTTGGGTTTTTTCTAGTTAAAAATCTTTGGAGCAGTTTTTCAATTGTGAAACGCAAAGACAGTTCACGTTTCAAGAAAGAGCGAAAGTGATCATTGATAACGTACGTAAATACAACATAAATATCATGGGCCAGTATGTTTGAGTTATGAAAATGGTTTTGATGTTCACGTTGTCTTTGACCACTCACTGACAGTTAGGCCAGAGAAGGAGCTGGCTACCGTTGCTTTATTTAGGCTTAGGACCAATTACCATCTCAAAGCAAACAACCCTTCAAAGCATAGAAAGGAGAGAAATCGCTTCTCTCGACTCTCGAGAGAATATATAGCCTGGACTGACCGTGGACCAAAATTATTGTGAGGTGAGGCAGATTTTACTAGCTTTGACCTGGATTTGAATGAGAAGGCTAAGCTTGAATCTGCTTCATCTGAATAAAATTTGTTTCCCTTATACATTGACTTGAAATCAATCCATGGATTTGATGCAAATATTACCAGATCTAAGCCCATTTATTGTTTTGGCAGGCCCAGTTTCTGCAACTAATAGCTGCTGTATAGCGGCAAGACGTTGAAGAAACTTCCAATTAACTCTCCATACAACCTTCCAACCAAGACAGCGATTGATTAATTATGTGGTCGTTATCAATTTATACTCTGTAATTCAAGCCAAAGTTATTGTTGGAATCTATCAGATTTATGTTCAAGTACATATATTTGGAAGTGATAACCTTTCACATCACATATAGTTAGACGTGATCATTTGTAATCGTATGCATCAAATGTATAGTACATGCACAAAATTAGACGAAAATATTATTTGCTCTTCATGTGTCTTAATTAAGCCAAATTAAATTCAGAAATAAGGAAAACTTATCAAGTTCGGGTGTTTGTTTTGAAATTTAACAAACTTTTTTTTGATTGTTCAGCAAGAGATTATTAGATATATATTTGTTGTTATAGGATGCTGGTCAGCTTGCGTTCTATTCATTAGGCTTGATGGTTTGACAAACCTAAATCAAAAGGTTACAGGGTTAGAAAGTGCTCTAGTGAGTTCATAAACAAATTGAAGTGTTATGATAAGTTAGACAAACAAATTATTTGTCAACAATGACGAGCTGGAGAGTACAACTTATTAAGCGTTTATCAACTCGTCAAATATGTCTTTTAGAATATTTGATAATTTATCTAAGAGATTTTTTTGTCTAAAAAAGTTAACTAGTCAATTAGAAAAAAATTAACGTATTTTTATATATAAAAGTTGAACTTAATTAGATAATTAAAGAAAATATTGCATCAACTAAGAGAGTCACGTCCACTCTTAACGAACCCAATTTAGTTTAACCCATTTTGGCAATGTACAAGCCTAATAGGACTTGTAGCTGAACTTGGCATTGACCGACCTAATGTTCAATAAAATGGGTTAAAACTCAAAAGTGCTTTTGCAAATCTGAAATAACATGTTACATTTTGCCAAAAAAAGTAAGAGAATTTATGATCCATTATATGAAGAGAGACCCTACAAAGAGAGAGCCGAGTGAGGAAACTGAGACCGTAAAGGGCCCATGATCCGTTGGCTACTGGTGAAGAGTCACTCTCTTTCGCTAAAGAAATACAAGCCAAGCCACCCAAATCCCCCAAGACCAAATTAACTAAGACAATCCAACCACCAGTACCAGCTTCACTTTCAGATATAAACAGAACTCTAGTGAAGTGGACGCGAAGTAACGAAGCTCCCATTTGATATTTGTTACTTCTCGCCCTTACCCCCACATCACACCTAGCAGCTTCTTGTAACCACCCTATCTCTCCTTCTCTCTCTGCCTCTCTGTCTCTTTCACTCTCAAATCCTAGTTAAAAAGGGCATTCTTGTTTCTATCTTTCAGTCAATCCACATCTCTTTCCTCTCCTGGTCCTTGTCTCTCGAAACTGTGTGGACATGGATAGCGAAGGTGGAGTAGTGGTGATCAAGAGGGCTGAGATCGATACAAGGGCACCATTTCGGTCTGTTAAAGAAGCTGTTACGTTGTTCGGGGAGAAAGTTTTGGCTGGTGAAGTCTATGCCAACAAGCTCAAGGAGGTGACATTTATCGACTATTACTTTAACTTCTTTAATCTCTACTGTTCAAATACATATTTTTCTGCACGTAGTCCGATCATTTTCGTAACCTCAGTTGTTGGTAGTATCTCTTACATGTAAATTTGATTTGTTTAACGTATCTTTCTCTTGTGCTACTCTATACACGGGTGGAAAGTTTGCTTTGCATTAGTGTTGTTATAATAAATGTATCGTAATAACATTTAAAATCAGTTATACGCTCATGTTATGCTTCTGCAATATTCATTCTCGTCTGTCTTCAAGGGTTTGCTTTTTTTTTTTTTTTGGGGGGGTTCAACCCCAAATTCTTCTCTCTCAAACAAGAAACTGAGAGGATTTCCAAAACTTCTATTAAATTTCATTGGAGATCGTTATGTATTTATATAATTTGCCTTGTATATATGTTTACATATGCATGGTTCAGAAATTGATACATAAATTAACTACTATTTATATATGTGCTTAATGCTTGCTTGTGGCGGAGTATAAAGGTTTGTTATTGTCAAGCTGGGAGACTGTGTTGCTGAACTTTTTCTCCTTTCTTTATCATGTGATGGAATAAAGGTGAAATAATAAATTCTTTTATCAGAGAACAAACATCAAAATAACTGTACAACTTAATTAAGCTTTAATCAGAGAATCATATTTGGCTCTTGATGAGGAGATGCCATAACTCATGCATTACGTTTCATGGGTTCCTCTTGGAATATGCACTCCTGTGCTTTAAGTATTCTGTACTTTTATGCATAGATGCGCGGTGAAGCAAGCGAAAATGGGCACAGTGCCTCGGCCTCAAAGCTTGGAACTGTTACAGCTGAGCTAGAGGAGACAAAAGAGAACCTCGAAAAGGCTAGAGAAGAGAGTACACTGATGGCCAACTACCTCTCCTCTCTCAAACAAGAGCTTGAACGTACCAAGAGAGAGCTCCGAAAAATGAAGGAGCGGGAAGCCGAGAAACAAATGATGGAGTTTGAGATCGAAGATGTCAAGACTATTGAAGATTCAACCAACTTTAAAGTCAAAACACAAACGTCCTCAGCTGATCAAGAAGGGGCCGAACTTCAAAAGAAGAGATACGTGACGTTTGCACATCCACCTTCGCTAGCTCAAGTTATTGTTCCACCACCGAGTGTTGAAGTACTGGAGAGACATCCTTCGCTGAAAAAGAAGAAGAAGAAGCCATTGATTCCTCTAATTGGAGGGATTTTTTCCAAGAAGAAAGGAAGCCAAGAAATTGCTCCTCCCAGAATTCCTTGAGTAGATTTTGTGACAACAACATACATTCAATACCATAAATAATCACTTTTTTTTCTTAATTTTGTTTTAATTCGACTCTCAATTAACTTCTTCGTACTCTTATAGTTATGGTTGTTCACTTGTTCACGTGAGAGAGCCCTTGTAATAAAATAATATTACACAATCTGTGTACTTTGCTTCCTTCATGAACCATGTAAATGCTTAGCTTGAACTGGAATTCAGCTGGCTAGCTAGCCTCCACCAAATGTTAAAAAAAAAATAAAATTGGGTAATCACTATTAATGGGGTAAATACTAAGACACCCCCAAGGTTTGGTCTAAGTAACAATCTCACCCCTGTTATTCATAAAGTAACATAAAGACCCCCATTTTGATA
>JANLJB010030810.1:0-19075 GCA_026212285.1 Bursera cuneata | reverse complement strand
CATTTTGATATTTTAAGTAACATTAAGACCCCTATTTTTATGTGTCAAGACCCCATATTTTCTAATTCTAGGGGTGTCTATGTTACTTTATGAATAACAGGGGTGAGATTGTTACTTAGACCAAACCTCGGGGGTGTCTATGTATTTACCCCCATTATTATTAATTGGTTAATCGCTTGAAAGCATATCTAAACATCCTAGCAAACCCCGTACTAGTATTTTGTTTTTGTATCCTTGATTGTTTGTTCTATAAATTTTAATTAAAAACTATAGAGTAATCACAAATAATTTCTCATTTATCTTGTAATTATTAACGATAACTTCAAGTTATTGCGCTCGATATTCTCTTCAAATTTAATAGCAAGAGTAGCGTGTACCGAAGCACATATTAGAATATCCAAAGGCAATAAATGATGAATTGGCATCTGGGCTGAAGTTACTTGACAAAAAGAGAACAAAGCAGAGATGTTGGTGTCAGTCAACATCGTCGTGTCCGCCCAATTCCAACCTGTCCAAACTCCAAATTACGGTTTTGTTCCATATTAAAAATTAATTTAACCAAATTTCAATCGAAAACTCAAAAAGTAGAAATAAAAAAGATAAAAACTCACGCAAAGACATAGAAGTGGCAGGTAACGAACAGTTAGGTTGTTAATCGTTAGCTGGCCAAGGAACCAGTTAACAGAAATCTTTTTTATTATTTTTAATGAATTATTATAATATAATAAATTCTGGAACCTAACTGTTCAAACCTTCCCGTCAAGAAATAAAGTGCAACAGAAACACTCTCTGTCTGAACCCCACAATTTTCTTTACTCTGTTATTATTTCTTGTTCTTTTAATTGATCTCTCTCTCCTTGGATCTTACCGTCTACCGAAAATGTCGGTTACTGCAACAACTATGTCACCGGCTGTCGGATCCTTCCCTCTCTCCCGGTCACCGCGAGGCATGCCTCGATTCAGGATGGCCGTGAGATCAAATGCTGTGTCTGTTGCTCCGATCTTGAACAAGTTACAGAAGGAGTGTTCAACTCCTTTGCCGGTTCTGCGCCAGGTGGCAGACGCTATGGCAGCTGATATGCGAGCTGGTCTTGCCGTTGATGGCGGTAGCGATCTCAAGATGATTCTCAGTTATGTCGACAGTTTGCCAACTGGGTATGTCGAAAGCTTTACACTTCCTTCCATTTAGTTTGATTGAATTGCATAGACTCTTTTTTG
This sequence comes from Bursera cuneata, assembly GCA_026212285.1. Classification (NCBI taxonomy): domain Eukaryota; kingdom Viridiplantae; phylum Streptophyta; class Magnoliopsida; order Sapindales; family Burseraceae; genus Bursera; species Bursera cuneata. Next base: position 17,857 of record JANLJB010030810.1, on the reverse strand, counting down.
TTTGGTTGACTTGCTTTGCTTGTAACGGTTTCAGTTTCAGTTAACTTATATTCGAGTCTAAGAATGAAAAAAAAAAAAACTTTTTATAGGTTATGATCACGTTATCAATACGTTTATTATGTGTCTTTCTTTAGTATCCATTTAACAGTAAGTTGGTGGTTGGGTGCGTTCGATATTTTGCACGCAGAATAGAGCATCTAAGTTTATTTATTGCATGTACTTTGAAAGGAATGAGAGAGGATTGTTCTATGCATTAGATCTTGGTGGCACGAACTTCCGGGTGCTGAGAGTACAATTAGGTGGGAAAGAAGAGCGTGTTCAAGCTACTGAATTTGAACAAGTTTCCATCCCCCAAGAGCTCATGTTTGGAACCTCTGAGGTGAGTTTGATTTGACTTTGTTTTGGTAGATTATTAAGCTGGTTAACACAATTTCCTTACACTTATTAATTGGTTTAACTCTTTAAACAGGAACTTTTCGATTTTATTGCTTCTGGGCTTGCAAAATTTGCTGAGAAGGAAGGTGGAAAGTTTCACTTGCCCCATGGAAGGCAAAGGGAGATTGGATTTACATTTTCTTTCCCTGTGAAGCAGACTTCTATTGATTCTGGCATATTGATTAAGTGGACAAAGGGTTTTGCCGTCTCTGGAACGGTTTGTATCTTTATATACATATTCAAATTTCATAGCCAAAGAAATATAGTTCATGATTTAGGGATGGTTGACTTACACTATGATAGTATGATTAGTTCTAGAAGTACAGAGGTGATATGACCATGGAAAATGTGATTGGAAACTACGGTTCAAATCACATTATCCACTGTATTCATCGTGTGTGATTAGAAGAAGTACTTCTGATTTATATATATATGTGTAGCTATACCTTTCATTTTTTATATTGAATTGTTTACCTGATACTAACATAATCGAGAAGTACAAACTCTTTACAGGCAGGAAAGGATGTAGTTGCTTGTTTAAATGAGGCAATGGAAGGGCAAGGATTGGACATGCGGGTGTCTGCCCTGGTATGTTGTGTTCATAGTAGCATCCTCCTTATATACAGTTCTTTAGACGAAAAGAGTACCAATTTGTGAATCACTGATGCAAATCAGGTTAATGATGCGGTGGGAACATTAGCTGGAGCTAGATACTGGGATGATGATGTTATGGTTGCTGTCATTTTGGGTACTGGAACCAATGCTTGCTATGTAGAAGGGCTGGATGCAATTCCTAAGCTACAGGGTTACAAGTCTGCTTCCGGAAGAACAGTGTGTAACAGTGGCTATTCCACTACCGTTTCTCTTTTTATGGCTTATTCATCAACCTTAGCTCAAATTACAAGGGTTAATTTGATATGATTTCGTGGATTCAGATCATTAATACTGAGTGGGGTGCATTCTCAAAAGGTCTTCCCTTAACTGTGTTTGATAGAGATATGGATGCCGCTAGTATCAATCCTGGTGAGCAGGTAGCTTTTGTTCCTATTTTTGTACTTAGTTATAGTTATCAAGTGATCTGCAGATCAAGTAGCTATTTATTTTATCTCTTCATTGTCCGTATTCATGGCAGATATTTGAGAAGACGATCTCTGGAATGTATCTTGGAGAGATTGTTCGACGAGTGCTTCTGAAGATGGCAGAAGCAGATGCATTATTTGGTGAATCTGTCCCAGAAAAACTATCTAAGCCTTTTGTACTTAGGTAATACTTCTAGTTTTCTCTAGCATTCCCAGGTAATGCTGAAAAGTAAAAAATACTCATATAGAATCTATCAAGTTTTGATTGTGCATTTACAAGTTAAGTTGTATACTAATTGGGCTGTCTCTTCATAACATAAATCCCGTAATCTTTTGAATGCTTGGGAACCTTCTCTTCACTTAGTGTGTCTAGTTTCTCATGATAAACAAGGTTGCAATTTTCTGGAAAGATCACCTTAATCAATTATGGATGAAGAAATATTGCATAAAATACTGGCACTCGTTGTGGATCAGATGCTTTGATCATTTCTTATTTGGTTCATCAAAGTCCATTAGACAGCGGGTGGCTTAAATCATTCTATTTCTCTTCCATGTCCATTCAGCCTCTGATTTCATATAGGGAAATCATACCAAATCAATTTTCAATGCTACACATCACATTTTGTGTCCAACCCAAAGTTTTCTGACCTTATGATTTTAATTTTTTCTTACTCTGAACTGGACTTTGGTTATGTATTGCCTCTCTTTTCTCGCCGCTAGTCCTCATTGTCTCTTTTACTCATTAGCATCTCCCTCTGCAAGTTCCCTAATCTTCTCGGGCAAATCATGATTTAGCATTAATGTGGAATTCAATAGATATTCTCCTGAACTACATTCTCATCTGTATTTCATATATAGGACCCCAGATCTCTGTGCTATGCAGCAGGACGACTCTGAAGATCTTCAAGCTGTTGGATCAATCTTATATGATGTAGTAGGGGTAAATTTCTCTAATTGTGCCATCACTTACACTTGAGCTAAACTGAACTGGGGACATGGGGAATTTTCATTTTTCACCATGACCAAAAACATTGAAATATTGAAATTGTTTTCAAATTTATCTCAATAATCCTGAAAAGCATACGCATAACCAATTCCTATTTTCTATTTTGTCAACTTATTCACTCGAAAATCAATTTAACAATGCACCTTCCTGTGGTCAGGTGGAATCCAATTTAAGTGCAAGGAAGATAGTGGTCGAAGTATGTGAGACCATTGTCAAAAGAGGTGGGCGTTTAGCTGGTGCGGGGATCGTAGGAATTCTACAGAAAATGGAGGAGGACTCAAAGGGTGTCATCTTCGGGAAGAGGAAAGTGGTAGCCATGGATGGTGGCTTGTACGAGAACTACCCTCAGTACAGAAGATACCTACAAGAGGCAGTCACTGAACTTCTAGGCATGGAAATCTCAAAAAATGTAATAATAGAGCATACAAAAGACGGCTCTGGCATAGGTGCTGCCCTCTTGGCTTCTTCAAACTCAAAGTATGATCACAACTACTAGAGTTGAAAGTTCCATTAACTTCGTTGTAATGTAATTTTAATCTCTCATCAAAGTGTACGTATTAGATGGGATTTTTGTAATGTAGTTGAGAATAAGAGAGTGAAGAACAACTTGTGAATTTAGGAATTGATTGTAAATTTGTAATTTAACATTATTTGTAGAACAAATATTTGTGACATCACATTGCGTATGGTACAAATTTGAACTATATTTTGAACTGCTCTTATGATGCATAAAAGCTTGTGTTATGTCAAGATTCAACTGAAGTAGAAAAAATGGAAAGTACCTTCTTTCCTGTATCCTGTAAAAAAACTCCTCGACAGTAACATTTTTTCGAGCAAACTTTCTGAATTCTGGCTCAGAAGTCGGACTCGGAGGGAACTAAAGAAAAAAAAAAAAAGTTGACGAAGGTTCGTACAACAACTTCCACGTGTCAGACAATTATTGGCTACATGACTAACCATATAAATAAATAATTAGAAATCAATAGTATCCTATCGCAAATCTCATACGCTTTAACTGCATGAGTGTTCACACGCTAGGTTTCACTCTCTTCTCTGTTTGAATTTTCAACAAACGACTTAACTGCGCTTCGGGAGACGTAGAAAATCTTCATCTCCTTCTTGTCCTCCATTGCATACAATTCATAGTTATCTTTTGTTGATTCTTCTTTCGAAAATGGTAAATTTAATTGTCTGGTTATATTTGGTTTTATTCCGATAAAGATTCAGAGAAATGATGAATTTTTTTGTGGATGTGGCAGATCCGATTCATATTATTACAGAACAGGCAAGGCAAGACTCGTCTGGCTAAGTACTATGTGCCTCTCGAGGATTCCGAGAAGCACAAGGTCGAATACGAGGTGACGATCCGTTATTTCTTGTTTTAATCTGTTCTACATTTTTTTTTTAAAATTCGAATAGGGTTTTTTATTTGTTTGTTTTTGTAGGTTCATCGGTTGGTGGTGAATAGAGATCCCAAATTTACGAATTTCGTCGAGGTTGGTGATGCTGATATATTGCTGTGACAGGGTCTCGAATTGTGGCTAATTTTCTGCTCTGCTTTGTTTAGTAACCGAGGAATGTGGGAAATCAAAATATAATTTTCACTTTTCTAGTAGTTTCCTTCGTTTATTTGATGTAATTAGTTGGTTTTTCCGATTTCAATTCTTTGTGGAGTTCCACATCTGTTCTAATTGCTGCTATTCGAAGAATATGGATCCGCATATCAAGTTTCATTGGAGAGTTTTGAAAATTCTGAACCGATCCTTTATGGGTAGTTTGTGGTTAAATGATTTGGCCTGCGAGTTGGTTATGGTTGTTCTTAAAACAAATATACATCCCCCTCTTTTGAAGCATAATTTCGGCCGAAGGACAGCTTTCTTGTAAAAAGCTTTAGAAGTAGTTTCCAGTGTCAGGGGCCCTTATTTTTTCTCCCGTCTGCTTATTTTTTAACATTTTTTGTTGTTTTCTTGTGACATATTGGGAAAATTTTGCTATCAATAATAGATTAATGGGTTCTTCTAGCTTTAGAAGAACTAATGTATGTTCTCTTTCTTTCCATAATGGTTTTAAATATTATTGTTCACTGCCTAATGATGTGCGTGTGTTGTGTGGTCTATGTGTATATTTGCAGTTCCGGACACACAAGGTAATTTACAGGCGGTATGCTGGATTATTTTTCTCGCTTTGTGTTGACATAACAGATAATGAGTTGGCATATTTAGAGTGCATCCATTTGTTTGTGGAGATATTGGATCATTTCTTCAGCAATGTGTGCGAGCTAGATTTGGTATTTAATTTTCACAAGGTATGCAATCACTTTCATTTATCTCTTTATGTATAATTGTTGCCTGCTCTCCACATCTGCTGTATGAATAGTTGATTTTTCGTTTATCACTTTGTCTTATGTCTGTTGCTTATCTGTTTAGTCAAGTAATTAATTGAAACTTTACTAATTGCTCTAATGAAGGCCTTCATCAAATCCCATATAATCTAACTTGCCATGGTGGTTGGTGATCATCTGCTAGGATCAAGTTTTCCCAATGAGAAAATGGATTGCATTTTACTTATTTATTTCCTGTATCTGCATGCTGCTGGTGAGAGCTAAATGAATGAGTAAAAGATGTCTGATTTTCTCACCACTTCCACTAGAACTTGTGTAGAGACAGATTATGCCATGTTGCTGATATTATCAAATTTGCTTGTGTCAACTTTTCTTCACTACATCATATAATCAGGCTGTTAAAGTTGGTCCTGAAAATCTGCCATTTTATAGAGGAATGTCTTTCACTTGTCTAAAGAAAGATAAACTTGGTTAAGCATCTTAGAAATTTCACTTATATGTTTGCTATAGATTCTTTTATGTCCAGTGCTGTTAGATATTTATGCAGATACATCCTGATAATTGACTAATGTTATATACTTTGGTTCTATTATCGTAAAATTTGAAAGTATACCTCGCAAGGGCATTGTTTCTGATCACTCTATTGTTTGTCATGGGTCACTGTGATTACTGTACTCTTTTACATCAAAAGGTTTATCTGATACTCGACGAATTTATTCTTGGTGGAGAGCTTCAAGAAACAAGCAAGAGGGTATGCCATTCTCTGGATCTTTTATTTTTTTCTTTGTTGTTTTCAGTTTTCTGAAACTAGAAATCCTGCTACTTTTTCTACTTAGTATTTCTTCTTTTGATTGCCATATCTGTCAAATGGTGATATTGGCAAAAACATAGGATAATCATTCCTTTATTAAATCTTGCCGACAAGATTTAATCATTGGTCTCGAGTAGATGCTAAGAGACTTCACTAGTTATGTTAACAGGCACCTTTGATTTTGTCTTGTTGACTCTATTGGCATCAAGAGTTTTCATGTCTTCACGGACAATTTTTTTTTATTTTTTATTTTTTTATTTTTTGCTTTTTCCTTTACTGGAATGTTAACTTGATAAAATTTTATGAAACTGAAATTTGGAACCGATATTGATCTATTTTGTAACTTGCAGGCGATTATAGAGAGAATGGGGGAACTGGAGAAGTTAGAGTGAAGAATTGTGTTTTAGTAAAGGGTGTTCAGAATGCAGTTTGTTTTGTCTATTTTTTTCCCGAGTTGCTGGTGCTATTACAATTTGTTTATCCTTCTTTGCACAGCCAATATTTCTGTTGTATTATCAGAAATTAAAATTCAAACCATCTATTGTATTATTAGATATTGAACACAGAAAATACACCCCCCTCTTTGTGATGACATGGGCATCGCTAATCAGTAAAAGCATGCATACCTGAGGCTATTGTTTTTTCAACCTCATTTTCCACTTGGTAGATATTCATCTAATCATGTATTTGAGTGCGTTATTTTATGCAACAGACAGTCCTTTGGATGTGGATGTGCTTGTAATATTTTCATCTTTTTGTGAGGCAATTTGTCTTGGCAATTCATTTTCAGTAGTTGCGATGGGACAATAACAAACAGGGTTTACGCAAGGAATTTACATTCGTATCCTTTACTAGATTAAGTTAACAACGCCACCTCCTGTTCTGATAGTAGCATCAACACCTCAATATTAAAAGCCCTTATAAGAGTCTCTTATTTGATTCAAAATATTTGATAAAAGTCTCTTATTCTTATTAAAAAAATACTATAATAACTGAAATATATATTAAATCTAACAAAAAATCCAAAAACTCACGGGACCATTACTAATCTTCTCCAAACTATGTCGTTTGATTCAAAAATTAAATTAAATTAAATTAAATTAAAACGCTGGTAACCCAGCACGGCAGGTATACCCCAACAGCAACCAAGCAACACCCAAATAAAAAAGATCAAATATCACAAAACCTACATGTAAGATTAATAAAAATGACTAATCCATAAATCTCATCCAATATAACCCTGTATAAAAAGAATTAACAAAAATGTAAAATTTTCGATTCTACGAGCATACGCGCCGCTATCGGTAGTGCCACACGCCTCCAGGCGCTCACCACGTGTCGATCCCCTGTCAGATTTTAACCAACAGTTTTCAAGATTAGGGATGTTGATGTTACAATCAGACCAGTGCATCTAAGGCGGGGTAAGCATGTAAATTCACGCTTAGGCAGTTTAGGCGGGGTGCGTGTCGTTCTGACCGATGCATGCTGCCAACTTGCTCACAGCTTCCAATCATCTTTATTCTTTAGATAAGTCTAGAGATTGCGGGCTACATTGACTGATTCCTGGGCCTCAGCTACAAGGTTGACCTTTCCCCTTCCTTCAACTTGGTTTATTAGTTTGGATTCACATTCAACGAATTTCTGGTGTTCATGTTTTTCCTTCCGTCTTGGGAGAAAGCAAGGTCATTTCCTTTTCTGTTGTTGACGTTAACCTTGGAAAAGCACAGTACAAGATTCGCGAAGGTCTTAACTTTAGGTCTTTACGTTTTCAAGGACCGCATACATCTATAATATAATATTAATTTAAAATCTTTCTTTACGAAAGGACATGTTATATTTATACTCCTGTACGGTCATCACTGCGACATGCATTAAAGAACAGAACATCCTTCACAGAGTTCTTTGTGTATATCAGAGTCCATGATAAGCATATACAGAAATAATCTCCCTCGCATCCTTCTTTATAAATGAGTAACATCTTGTTTTAAACACATCCATGACAAGTTGCAAAATCTTCTTATAATCAAGTCTAAGCTGTTGATGGGTTTTAAGCTGTTTTTCCGCAGCATTCTATCGCCAGGCCTGCTTTGCTTTTCATGGTTCATTTAGCGGCCCAAAAACAGGATGATCAACTAACATCGTGTCCTTCTCTTTCCTATTTGATTACATTGCAAGGAGAACATCAAGTTCCAAGTTTGAATGAAAAGAATGAAATAATGTCACCAACCATCCATGGCCTGAGCAGCCTCTTCTAAAGGCGTTCATTGCAGAGTAATTGCAATGGCAAGGCAACCCCAGTGCGAAACCCGCCTTCAATTTCTTCATATACCGGAGGGAGATGGTGGTCTTGTCTTTTCGTCCTGGCAGGAGTTATTGAAGTAAAGGCCACTAACTGCGTCTGCTGTTGTTGTTGGGTGATCGCAGTATACTTTGGGCCAAGTACTTCTATTGATGAAGTGGAAGGCGATATTATGGACTGGGTGCATGGGATCAGTGTAGGATCCTGTCTCCCATTTATCCAGCTTGGGAATGTGTTCATGTTTGTAGAAGTTCCAGCTGGTCTGTATTGAGCTGCCAGCTGTACTGCCCAAAGCTGTTGTTGCTGCTGTTGTTTAGTCAAGACTGTGGAACTTGAACGATGTGAGCCGTGAAATGGGCTGCTAGGATATGAAGGTGACTGCAACTGGATCTACAACAAATAGTTAAAACAAACCGTCAATAATTTAAATTATAAATTCATCAAAAAAAACCTCACAAATGATAAATAAATTCAAACTGGAGTATGAAATAATCAAATTCAGGAAATAGAATATGTTAGTCACAGGACTTTATAATGCCAGAGATGGCCTAGAAATGTCTTAGCTTGGCACATTTTTGAGCAGTCTATATATCAAGATGACGCACTGGTAAAATATGAAGAAACTTGGAAGCTAAAATATCACCACTCATATAGAGATACTCCAATAAACTACAGAATCATATGCTAAAGAAAGAAAAGAACCTGCTGTGTGGATGCAGAAGCAGAAGCAGATGCTGAAAGCTGATCTGGATAAGCAGAGGTATAGTGAGTCTGTGGCATTGAAATAGGCATGAACTTTTGATGTTGTGTGATCGAATGAAGGCAAGAAAGTTGAAAGTGTGATGATGGTTCTAGTCCATTGTTTCTAGTTCTGTTGGTAGCTTCTGCTTGCCCACCTCCAGCTGACAAAGACAAGAAATCGAAACTCTGCCAAGAACCAAAGAGTTGATCAGCAAACTGCGGAGAAAACCACCACTAATAGCAAAAATTAAGTCTACCTGCTTCTGCAAAGTGTGTGCCCGAGATGCAGCAGCAGTCTGTTGCTGATCTTGGTAAAGCCTCTTATGCTGAAGGTGAAGAATACCATCCTTAACTTCATGTGAATTTCTTTCAGCAGTAATACCAACAATATTGTTGTTTGCGATAACATTATTTAAACCATTATTAATCCTTTGAAAGTCATTAATTGCCACAACAATCCCTTGCTTTTGTCCTTCATATGATGGTTTCAATTGATTAGGCTGTATAGGTGATTTTTCTTTCCTATCTGGCATTTGAAAATCCCTAATAAGACGACTTATGTAGACATGAGCTGTGCTCCTCCTCTGTGATCTCCTGTCAGTGGCCCCTTTTGGAACCTGCACAGTTTAGCATCCACCACAAAGACAATGAGCTTTAAAAAGTGTACAAAATTCTTTTCCCCCGCTCACTATAGAAAGATGGCTGATGAGATGAGAATTTATCACTAACAATTCACCTGTCCAATTGAAGAACCATTTTCAAATGAACACGGGCTGGAAGCACATATGGCAGCATCCAGCCAAGCCCCATTTCTTGCAGTGGAGGACCTGCAGTGGCTACCTAGATGAGATTTCAAGAGAGGATATCAAGAAATATCTTAAGTCATAAGAGCCAAGGGCTTACTGTGAAGGACTGGGACACCCAGCACCATGCAATACCATTGGAGACAATCCTGGCCACAATGCTAGGCCTTTAAACAAGAACCGGAGAATATGCCAATATCAGCACATTGTATGCAATAAAATACAACTTAAATTTCATAATTCACAAATTAGGCATAAATCTCACAAACAGCATTCAGTATCCTAAGCTATCAAGAAGCGCACCATTTTTTCTGGAATCTTTGACAATATCTTGTTGTACTACTTGACTTCCAATGCATGTAGCCTGACAAGTAAACCAAAGCACCTTATAGTTAGTAGCAGTCACTGAAGGAACATTAAACCTACACATGAATCTCTGCTTACACCCAATGTGAGCCCTGGTTTTCTGTCAAGAAGTGGTCCCTCCACATGAATGGGTTGCTTTAATCTGCTTAAGGATCAACACAGAAAAGTAAATAAATTAGTAAAATAAAAAAGAACATGAAGATAAGAAAGGAGCATTGAATTTGATAAGAAAAGAACAAACCCTGAATCCAGCCTTGTTTCAGGCAGAACTTGAAATTTGACAGGACCGCATGACGGCTTATCATCAATATATTCTTTCTCAGCCAATGAAGGCATCACATTATGTGGATCCACTTGAGGCACACAACTATCTGATTTCATGCGGGAATTTTTACTTTCAAGCATATCAGGTTTTTCTTCAATAGTGGGTTTGTTCAAAGAAATGATTTTAGATGTTTCATTCAGCGAACTTTCTATGTTAGCACACGAAGCAGCCTCAGAAGTTCTCAAGGGGCAGGTTGAGCTCAGGTCCTCCTTTCTAACTGAAGAATCCAACAAAACTACACAACTTAAGAGAGAAAATAAAAGTGAAAAAATAAATAAACCTAATCCAATGAAAGAATCCAAAAGATGAAAACAGATTTTTTTTTACCTTCAATTGTAGGTGTAGAACTCTCTCCATATTCTGGCAAATTTGGAGGCTTTGCTTCTGAAGGAGTACTCCCTAATTTACTCCTATTGACAGTGTCATTGTCAGGAAACATTCTTGCCAAAGCATATAAGGTTTCCACGACTTCTTCCTCATCTTTTGTGATTGGCCCAACAGGCTGCTTTATGGACCAGTCCGAGCTTCCTTGTTTCTACAAAAGCAAATTCCACTGTATAGATTGAATGGCTCAATACAAAAAGACTATGAATTGAAACGTCAGCTGGAACTAAATAACTAACCATATTCAGTTTGGAATTCTTTAGGCCATCCTTTTTGGTTGATTCGACTCCACTCATTGTATGGTTCAACTTCTTTGAATCTGGTAAAGGTGGGGAGATAGATTCGCTATTTCGCTTCTTCATGGCTGCAAATGTAAAATCCAAATTTCTTAAAAATCGATGCTAGATAAAAATATATATATATATATACACATGCGATGCACTTGATTTTTCTCTCTCTTTTTCTATGCTCCTTTTAATTTAAAAAACCCTTTTATGATTCACAGAAAGCCAAAATATCTCCCCTGGAAAAGTAAGCTTGGAATAGAGAGAGGCCAATCTCGAACCCGATATAATTAATCTCACAAGAACCCATATACCATCAAAGTCGCAGCGGCAACATATAGTTAAAACTAAAATAAAATAATAAAGGAAGCAAACAGAATCTAGCGTCCATGAAAAGAAAGAAAAAGCAAAAAGCTCAAGTTTTGCTTAAGTTGTAGTAAAAAATTAGTAATAAAAACCAAAAAAAGGAAACTTCCCGGAGACCCACCAAAGAGAACTTGATTTTAAAACCGGAAAACTCAAGTACCTAATCAAACCACAAGAAAATAGCAAAAAAAGAATAATAAAGACTTCAACTTAAAAAGTTTTGTTCCAGAAAAAAAAAGACAAAAACTTCCATCCTTATTAAAAAAAATGAAGGATTAAAAAAAAAAAAATACCTGACCGTAGCTTACGCGGAACAGAGGCATGATCAACACCATTGCAATCATCAAAAAACTGCAGAAAGAAAAAATAAATAAAACAGAAAATTGAAAACAAAAAAGAAGAAGTCATAATTAAGCAAACTAAAGAACGTCGTCGTGTCGAGACTGAAATAATAATAAAACATACCTTTTTGGAAGGCTTAAATCTCTTGTTACCATTACTGTTGAAAGACTGAGATTGTGAAGGCAATTCGTTCTCTCCATCAGACATATTATTACAGCCCATTTCAGAATCCTCGTAGCTTGAGCTGGGTTTGTTGAGAACACTTAATTTTTTAATGAGTCTCTCTTTCTTGGGTCTCTCTAAAGCAACAAGGTCTTCAGGCTCAGCAACACCATCCAAGCCTTTAAATCACAAAACACATGAACATGTTGAAAATTGAAAAAGCAATAACAAACCAATAAAAGGAGATAAAACAAGAGATACGCATTATCTGCGAGACTCTTATCACCAAAAACACATAAGAAAAGAACAAACAAAGAAAACGACAAGTGCCCCAAACGAGGTCTTGTTTGTTGGTATAGAGACGAAAGGAGAGGAGAGTAAATTCACACCAGAGAGGAGGAGCTTGTGTTTAGATTGCTGCTTAATCTGTCGCGAGAACCGACTGACTCCTCGCCTCACGTCTCGACTCTTGTCCATTTCTGCAATGATAATTTTGAAAACAACTCAGCACTAACATCTGCTGCTTTTGAAAACACCTTTGACGGCTCTAAATCGATCTAGAAGCAACTCTCAACAAAGGCCTCTAAACTCAAATCCAGATCTTTTTCTCAGGTAAACAATTTGAGTTTCTTCAATTACAAAAAAGAGAACAAAAAAAAAAAGGCAGAGAGGAATCAGCTTCTGAAAGACATAAATATTTGCAAAATTGCAGCACTGAAAGTAAAAGCATAGAAGAAGAAATGGGAAGGGAGAAGTTGTGTGTTAGTTTTAATTTTTTATTTTTCAGAGAGGTGAGGAAAGTCAAAAAAGTGGCGTTTGGGTTTTCAAAGAAAGAGAACATTATAATTAATTGAGTTGCCAGATAGATATCTCTCCGCTTCTTTCTCTCCTTGTGTTTGTGTGTGCAAGTTTTGAGCAGTTCCTTACTTCTTTGCAGAGAGAGAGAAAGACGAGACAAAAAGCAAACAAGGAGAGATTGAGAGAAAAGAAATTTAAAAAAAAAAATATATATATATAAATTAAAAAAATCATAATAAAGGAGAAAAGTAATTCGTTCCTCGTGTTCAGAGAATCAGGTTCTTCGTGAAAAAAAAGCAGATAAAGAGAAAAAAAAATCCAAAATAAAAGGCAACTGAAGAGAAGAAAAAATGGCGTACACAAAAATTCACTGCAACAGCCAACAACATACATAAAGATAAAGAAAAGAAAAAGTAAAGCTCTAAGTCTGATACATCCGTGAAAACTGAAAAAAATAATTTCAATTATATCGCTTCATTTCACTCTCTCTCATTTATGCTTTACCATTACTAGTACACGAATATCCCAGCACCAAACCTCATTTGCACAGCCAGGCGAGGCCCCAGTAACAGTAGATACAGAATAGCTACTATTCTTTTCTGAAACGAACATAAAAAATAAGAAGAAAAATATGTATATTTAACGAACAAGCAATTTGTAAGCACCTTGAAAGCTCTTTAAGAGAATTGATAACTCATTACTAATGTATAAGCAAGCTCATTCTCTCTTCAAGGAAAAAGCTCACGAACTCCGAAGAGACGGAAAATCCGAAGCCTCTGCTCTGTTAGAAAAAGAAAGCTTTTAAATGCATCAAAAAACGCCCACTCTTTCTCTCCCTTCACATTTATACACAACTCCCGTTTTCACGTCATTCCACCTCCTCCATCTCCCCACTCTTTTCTCATTCTTCTCTCACAGCCGTTAGATCTTTCTCCATCTGCACATTAAACAAATTTGTCTTACGTGTCATCCACGTCGGACACATCCTCGCCTCCCCGTCTCTGTCACATTTCTTGCCACCGTGTCACCTGTCCATGTAGAGCAGAGCCTATGAATCGACCAAACGGATCCGTTTTTGGCCTTTCGATCGATGATTTCAATAGATGGAATGTACTTTCTCTCTAGTTGCTGCTTAGACGGTTAAGTCTTCAGTCTTCAGATTTTTTCAGGCTTTTAACAAAATCAGAGTAACTGAAACCTGATCAACGGTCACTATTGCAAATATTTTTTATGATAGCCACGTGTTACTCACGGGTCTCCGTACCCAGCAGAGAGGCTCTTCGATACTCCTCTGCGTCCTTCTCGTTCTGCAAGAATAATATTCTGTACCTTTCTACGAATTTCAAGTTTTAACCCCGTTTTATCTTATAAAATATTATGAATGTTCACATTACATGCCGATATATGGATGTGATTACACGCTCCACTAACAAGTCACGGTGATTGACCCTTATTAATTTGCTAAAAAATTATATTTAAGGAGCACGCGCCAATGGGAATGTGAGGTTGTGGTGAATAAATAAAATGGAAATCTCACTGAAATCTGCGCAGTGAGTTCTAGATAAAGTTTGGCATTCACGAGGAAGGAAAGGAAAAGGTATAGGGATGGAGTCGGCGATTAATTAATTAGTTAATGGCGATTATTTGACTGATGATGATTTTAGGATAGGTTGGGGATGTGATGATTCGATTCTCTGCAAACTGCACCTCGGCATGGCAGAGTCATGTGTGATGCGTGACTCTAGTACTAGTTCCTTTGATGTAGCTTGAGTAGTGCATTTCATACAAACAAACTTTCGTTTAATGAAAAGACAGTTGTACCCTTTACAATCGATATCATATTAATGTTGGTGTTGGTGCTGGCGTTTACTTTCTAGCTTCTTCTTCCAAAATAATTGATTGCTGTGATGTCTACGTGTTTTAATGGATTCTTCTTTCAATCGAAATTTCTCGTTTACATTAATGATCCTATATCTTAATCGAAATTTAAGTTTAAATTTAACAAGCACCTTTGTGACTTTCAAATTAAGTTTATAAATAGGCTTAGCAGGGAAAAGCATACGATGACGGGAGAACCATGTATGGTTTTTGCTTCAACAAATAAGGCAAGTATATTATTAACCGACTTTCTGATGCTGCTGCGAATAACTCCTGTAGGAGCATTCATGGTTCAAGAATGAAGACAAAGCCAATTAGCACGACACTAATGATAATGAAACCGCTAAAGCCCATCTCCAATGTACTCTAGAAGCCCAAAAAAAAAAACAGTTAATGCCCAACCCAACAAATCATTAATCTGAAGTAAAACAAAAGCACCTTATCCCGACCAGGCGACAAAAGACTTGGAAGAGTTCATCAATGTTTCAATAGGATGTGCTCATGTTGATTTAAGAAGACTTGCCCTATCTTCTACTCGTTTTATTTTCTTCATTATGATAAATGGACGAATTGTCATCTACCAAGAATTTAGAATTGACTAGAATAAATTCAGTGGACGACATGCCGTGAACTAGTAATTTAGCAGTATAGGAACAGCAAACGATTTGTCTCATATAATATATCACTTATAAACGACATAACGCTGATCACAAAGTAACTATTATATTAAGAAATGTGATCAATTGTTTCAGCTGCATCCCTCCAAACCGTTGGCGTATAATCCATGACAGAGCATGCATATAAATAGAGGTGGTTAAATTAAGGGCACTTGTGGCGGCCACCGTGGGTAGTCATGTTCGCGTAGCAAGGACATGCATCATAGTTACCAGAAGTGCCTGGAGGAACACAATCACAGCGAGCACAGCATGTCCCACATGCCCGTTTGCACAGGCGTGGCCTTGACGATAACTGGCACCTTGCATCACATGTACTATCACAATCTGAAAAGTGAAACGTAAAACTCAATTTGGTAAGAAGGCATAAAACACACAACCATGAATCAACCAAATTGAATCTTCTGTTTTACTTAGTTTTCTAACTCTTCGTGATAGATCATGAGATCAGAAATGTGAGTGCATTTTTACCTATTTTCTGAAGAAGATCAGGATTCTCTACCATGTTCTCTATCACCTGAAAGGTGTAAAAACATGTTAATTTATAGATTCATAATTTCATGAATTATCTAGTAAGAAGACTCAGATTGACGAGAAACGGAAGCTAAAAAAGGGTATCTAACATGCGTAATTTATTTGGATGGTAAGTTTCTGTATGACTTTTTACCAATAGGTCATCGGATGCAGCAGCTTGGAGGACAACAAGAGAAACGAGAAGTGAAACCATCAGCCCCTTGGGGATAGCCATTAACTAGGGTTTGTAGAGACCTTAACTAAGAAACAATAATAGATGGCGAGAATTGAAAGACGACAATGAAATTGCACTACTTATAGGTTTATAGCATTTGAGTTGAGTAAAAGCGAGTGATTGAAAAAGGCCAGCTAAGCGCATTGCAAAAGAAGTAAGAAACAAACACCACAAGGATGGCGCCATGGCGGTACTCTCAAGTATAATGTGCATAGAATGATATCGTATTGGTGGTTTAATTCGTAAATACTATATATTAATCCTTGCACAATACGTTTCCAAGGATGTCAAGGATATTGGACATAATCTTCTGTCACAAGACTGGTGAGTAATCTAATAGTATACAAGTTAATCACGATGAGATCGTTCCAAGAAATCGTTTTACCGTGCGACAGAATTATCACTACTTTGATCTATTGCTTGGTGGAGGGTCGATGTTTCCTAGTGGTTAAAGTTTCATTGCTTGTTTGACAATTATAATTAAGACAAATTAAAAACCTTTAAGTATATTTATCTGTAAACGAAAGCCAAATTTGGGATGTTTTGATTACTCAATTAGTTGGCTATGATCGAGTTGCCAATCGAGATTGGTGAATAGATTTGATTTGAAATTGCATTTACTTGTAGGGCTGATGAATGATTTGACGCTGCTTATGATAGAGTTGTAATCCACTAACAAATCTAGAACTGATCACCTAGGCTTATGTTTGCATACTTGGTAAACAAATGACAAAGCCCACAAATCCCTTTTTGCTTTATTGTTCCTGCGCCAATCCTCCTTCATTCTTGACATATAATCCATGACAAAAGAGGTCATAACGTGTCCATATAGAGGTTGTCATGTTTGGCTAGCGCGGATCTGTATGGTAGAAACCAGAAGTGCCTTACACCTACCTTTATAAATATTTTTGAATGCATTGATTGTTGAGAGTTAAAGACCGATAGTGACTTATAATAAAAGAATACGTCTCAATCGTCATGATCAAATAAGAGTCATCACATTTAAATTTTGAGTGATAGATTATTTTTTGAATACTTCTTCTATTTGGATAATTTTTTTTTTTTCATCAAAAGAAAAACTAGAAAAATGGTAGTTGTAAGAATGGGAATTCTAAAAGTATGATAGTACGTAATAAAATGTCGTGTAATAACGTCCCGGTGATTAATCCATGTCAAAGGCATAAACCAGCCCTCGTGTTGTCTCGATAATTTGAATAATTGGTAGGTAATGAATAGTAAAGAGATTAGATATTTATGATGAGATCGACCCCGATAAATCATTTTCCATTAATTGTGATCAGAAAACTACCTCTTTATCTAAGAATTGGTGTTTGATGTTTCCTAATTGCTAGTAGTTGAAGTATCGTTGTTTTTGACAATTCTTGTCTGCAGTTTGCACAACTCGATAATGACAAATAGAAGCTTTTAGAATTTGAAAAGGTTAATGTTTAACTATAGTACTGGGCGTGGCCACCAGATTTCTGTTTTTATACAGTAAAGGAATAGATACATCGACGTAAAATAATAAAATAATAGAAAAATATATCTTCCCTCTACCCATCTCTCTCGTCGACTTTCGCTTCTCTTTCCTTTTTTTTTTTTTTTTTTTTTTTTAATTCCCTCTTTCTTCATTTATCTGGTAGGCGGTTGTGGTATTTGTGGGTGTTTTAGTTGGGTTTTGTGGGCTGGGGGTTAATGAACCAGAATTTGAGAGAGAGAGTTTGATTTGTTGAGTATTTTAGAAGGACTCGATCAAAGGGTAGTTCCGCTGATTCTGACTTCCTAGCTAAGCCACGAAGCTTGCTAGAGCACTCTAAAAGAATGGCTGTATTGAATGGCTCGCAACCGCCTGACGTCGTCATTATAGGGTCCGATACGACCAATCTGAATCGAATTTTGTGGATACCGGATCAAAGAAAAAGTTAATACTGTGAGACTAGAAAATGAACTCTAAATAAAAAATAAAGAGAAAAACTATGGAATTTTTATTTTTATTTCTAAAATATCCAGTAGTG
>JANLJB010030809.1:0-33226 GCA_026212285.1 Bursera cuneata | reverse complement strand
GAGTGTTTGAGGAAGGAGACTCAGTGTTGGCCTGCATACCTTTTCCTCGAATGTCATTACCTTTAGGTGTCTTCAGATTTGAAGGTTTTCCATGAAGTTTCCAACATATCTCTCTGGTATGATGTGGTTTTTTGCAATAATCACACCATCTTTTATTGTTATTAGGTGCTTTCTTGTTTCCTCCTTTACGGAGCTCTGTATGTCCCACTAAAGCAGAACTTTCAATAGTTAGGTCAGAAGTTGATTCTTTATGACCAAATAATTCCATTTGACTCTTAGCCCCTCGAACAATAGTAAAGGTATCAGTAAGATTAGGAAAGGAATCCTTGCCAAGAACACGATCATAGGCCTGTTCAAATGTTGGATTTAGTCCAACTAAGAATTGGAAAACTCTTTCTTTCTCTAATAGGTCCTTCACCTTTTTTGTATCAGCAACTGACTCCATCTCAATATCTTGGTACATATCTAACTCAGTGAACAAGCCCCTCAATATGTTGTAGTATTCAATGACACTAGAAGTGCCTTGTTTCATTTTTGTTTTCAATATAAACTGAGTACATTGTATATTTAATATCAATATGCATACATATATATATACACAAGCATACTGTCTATCTTCGAAAGCTAATAAACTCACACAAATTATTCTCATGATTCTCTCCTATAATCATGCTCACAGCTCATACACAATCCCTAATATATAGCTCATAACACTCCCCCTCAAGCTGAAGCATAGATATCAATCATGTCCAGTTTGTTACAAATAAGATTAACCTATTTACAGATTAAGAATCACTGGATCCACCAGTCGGGATAGTAGTTTCACCGGAAAAGGGTTGCCGAAGAACTGCGCAGGCGATTGTTGAATCGTAGATCACCTGTGATACAGGTCACGGCTGACGATTCTTGTAGTAGATCGAGAATCGCGACGCCCAGGCAATTCTGGATCCACCAGTCGGGATCAAGACTCTACCGGAGAACAGGGGACTTTGCCAAAAAATCATCGAAAAAAGAAAAAAGTTGACAGAGACGTGCTGGATCTTGCAGTGTCTCTCCGGTGAGAAGAACACGGGGCAGATCGGTAGACAGCACCAAGAAA
The DNA here is from genome assembly GCA_026212285.1 of Bursera cuneata. Lineage (NCBI taxonomy): Eukaryota > Viridiplantae > Streptophyta > Magnoliopsida > Sapindales > Burseraceae > Bursera > Bursera cuneata. Next base: position 32,127 of record JANLJB010030809.1, on the reverse strand, counting down.
GAGCCTAGGATTGCCAGAAATAGAACTTAGGTCACCGAAAAACCACTGGGACACCACCGAAAAACTACTGGAAAAGAAGAATCCGACCAGAAATTGTCAGAAAAAGAAAAAGAGAACACCAAACTAGAAGAGACAACCTTGCTCTGATACCATTTTATTAATATAAACTGATTACATTGTATATTTAATATCAATATGCATACACATATATATATATATACAAGCATACTGTCTATCTTAAGAAGCTAATAAACTCACACAAATCATTCTCATGATTCTCTCCTATAATCATGCTCACAGCTCACACACAATCCCTAATATACAGCTCATAACAATTTTCAAGATGTCTCTTTTTACCTGAAAGACCTAAGAGACTAAACCGGCTTTTGAATAGGTTGTAGCAGTAGCCATCCAGATATCTCGGGCAGTAGGTAGCAAAAGGTATGTTTTACTAATTTTCGGTTCCATAGAGTGAAGGAGCCAAAACATAACTATTGCATTCTCAACTTCTCAAATCTCATATGACTTTCCTTTTTCAACTGGTGAACTAACTTTTCCATCAACATAACCAAATTTTTCCTTACTCATTAGGAACAATCTGGCCGATTGAGACCATTCCATATAATTCTTCCCATTAAATTTTGCAATAAAAATTGGATAAATAGGAATGTCGGAATGGAAAGCTATTAAAAGAAAAAATTCACGGAAGGAAAAGAACAGATCTGTAAACAGTGACCGAAACAGTACCAAGAAAAAATAGAGGCATGATTTTTTTGGTGTCACGGACAGATACACAGATTTCAACGGAAGTTGCACCGGTGATAGTCAGAATCGTCGTCGAAAACTGCACCAGAAAGAGCAAACACACCGGAGGTCGCCGAAAAGCGTCAGAAAGGGCAGTGACAAAAGCTGACGAATCGTCAGAGCCGTCTGATCTCAATGGAGATGGACGTGAAAGTCACTGCTGGTCAGAGGTGAGCAGATCGGAAAATCATCGAAAAATGAGTATACCAGAAAAAATCGAGAAAGATGCCGAAAACGGTGGAGAAAAACTCCAGAAAACGGTGGCAGGAGACAGATCGGCAGCAATGAAGGTCGCCTGGAAAAAAATCTGCCCAAAAAAAAATATTTCCGATCGGCGGAAAATTTTCTGGTGGTTGGAAAAAAACTGGTTGCCGGGAGAAATGAAAAAAAAAATGACCGAAAAAACAGGAGAGGTATTATGAAACCTGCTCTGATACTATAAAGAGATTTTTATATTTCTTGATAATAACACTGTATACAAGTGATCTTTATATAATACAAAGTTAACCCTAATACAGGAAATAAAAGATCTAAGAATTAATACAGAATATCCTAAGAAGATTTACATCAATACACAAGGAAAGAATCATAAACACCAAATTTGAAATATTCATCAAATCTGAAAAATATTATTTACCAAATCTAGAAAAATATTTCAACAAGATGTCTTTTCAGGTATCTTTACAAAGATATAAGACTTTTATGTAAATCATCACAATTACAACTATACAAATAAGGTATAACTATTAGGAAAAGCATTACAATCTTTTACGTGTCCTTACAAATTTAAACATTGTGTCGTTACAAAATAATACGTTATACTCCTCTCCAATTCAAATATTGTGTCTCGACAAAATAATATATCTTTCCAATTCAAACATTATGTCTCTATACACATATATAATAGAAAAATTTCCAATTCAAACAATTTTACTAGCACCATATGCCCTCAATGGCTCAATTCTATGTAAAACGAATTTATTAACTCTTTTAAACCCATGTGCACTACATAAGTTTCAGCCATTTCAAAGTAAAAGTTCATTTTTTGAAAACAAAAATTCGTAATTTCAATTCAAACTCCAAATGAAATTATAGATAAACAACATTAACACAAACGAGAAACTACTCTCGCAAGAAAAAAGGAAGAACCAGAAAGAAAGAAAGGGTAGAGAGGGTACTGACAATAGCATCAGAAGAGCCATCAACGAACCACTGAGTGATGTCCCCTTTCTTGATCTTGATAGCGTCATCTTCTGACTCTTTTCTAAACGACAACGTCAGAACTTTAAAAGTCATTCTTTGCTTGCTCGCTCACTTCCTCCCTTGCTTGCTCTTCGATGAATGAGAGCACAAAAATGCTAAATGTCGTTGCTGGCGAGCCTTGCCCTTGCGGCTTGTCTTGCTGCTGCTGGTGGGCGTCAACTGGCGTTTCTACCAACCAGTCCTTGAAACATCCAACCAGAACCTCTGTCTAATATGGGTTTAGTTGAAAATTATTTAAGTTTTGGGACTGTAAAAATTTTGATGGTCTCCAAATCCTCCGTATATAGTTAAATTTAGAATTTAATTAAAAATGGTCCATTCTTTTATTATTATTATTATTTAAAACAAAATTATGTATAATTTGACAAAAACAGCGGCTGAGTTTATAAAAAATATAAAATTATATTAAATATTAATAAAAATTACTCATTGCACGCCTCAAATCTTAAAAATAATATAATATTTATAAAAAATAAACCGAGAATTAAAACATTTAGAAAAACTAATCTTTTAATTTTATATAATATAAGTTATATATTAATATACCTATATAAATTATATCTTATAAATTATATTTTGAGTGAAGTTGAGTTATTACTGAATACTTTATACATTTTAAACATTATGAATCGTAAAATTAATAATATTTAGTTTGTGTTGTCTAATATAGGAATATATTAATAAATTTTGTCGCGAATATTTTTCAAAATTTCTTTCACCCATCTCAAAATAAATTTGCAATTATATTAGTGAAGGTTCGTCGTTTTCTTTTTTTCTGAAATTTTATTTGTCCCAAAAAAAAAAGGTACGCATTAGATAAAAGTACTCATTTTTTCAATATACAAGTTTATCTTTCGGGCGGCCTATTAAGTGTATTAAGTGATATTCAACACACGCAACAATAATTTGTTAAATTTACCAAATATTTTATGAAACGTACGTGACATATTTTCAATATTACGAGTTTTATTATTTTAAATTTTACGTATAATTTTTACTCTCAAAACAAAAGTATTTCCGGATACAGATCTTATAACCTAATGGTTTAAGACGTTATAATGGTTTATTATAACAATTAATTATTAATTTTAATTTTAATTTTTAAGTAGATTTATGATTAATTTTTTCAATGATTTCATTATTAATTTAATATATCCTAGTAGCTACAATATTATTTAATTAATTTTTTAATTAATAAATAACTAAAATATCTAATTTATTAGTTAAGATTGTTGACTATAACTACGGCAATCTAGTCAAAAAAAGTTCACCAAATTTGATTTGTATGTTCTCGGGATCAGGAACGAGAATCTGCAAAAGTTGGTGAACATCAAACGTGGAAAGTTGAATGTATCAAAACTTATTACGAAAATATTTCATATATCTCCCACGTGGTTCATTGTATACGATACATGAGATAAAAAGATTATTCTAAACAAATATAATTATTAAGCACTTGAATTAATTCAACACGCAAATGCAAATTATTACTTGCATTTACTTTCATAATTAAACATTTATTGATGCAAGAAAAAAAATCTAATATTTGAAATTTTAATAATATTATATTTAAAAAAAATTTTAAAAAGCGTTTTAAATAGTATAATATATCATATATGTAATATTACCCTTTTCAAAAACTTCTAATTTTAGAGTAACGTTATCCCAACATATATGGCATATGATATAACAATATGGGTGTCTCATCGAACCTCACTAGATTTTACAGTGGAGGACATAGCCCCAAGAGAATGTGTAAATTAAGAGGGATCAAACCTTGAACTTGGATGGAAATACACCACTAAATCCAAAATCTCTACTATTACGCTACACCTTTGGGATTCATATGATATAACATGCTTTATCATCTGCCACATAATATGTTTTTAATTAAAAAAAAATTGATGATGATGATGCGATGAAAATTGCTAATTCAAGAATAAGATAAATGATAGATAAATTGTATAAAGATACGTATTGAAAAATAAAAAATGAATTAAAATACATGATGTGGCATACAATAAGGCATTGTCCTATTCGTTGAGATATAAACCTTGTAACATAATTTGTAAGTATAATATTACTCTTAATTTTATTACTTTAATTTTTGGAGTGAAGATCCTATTATTTCTACATTACACAATTTTTTTTAATATGTATTGCTTATGTAAAAGTAGAATGTGTTCAATCTAAAGGTTTTTTTTTTTTAATTAAAAAATTTTAGTGGGGGATTCATTTAGCTTAGTTGTGGGGTGCTAATAGCACACCACTCATTCTAAAATCTAAATATAATTCTTTATTTAAAATAAAGAATAAAATAATTTTTTTTTAATTTTTGGTTGAAATGCTAATAAAAATAATTTCCTGACACAATTATAAAATTAACAAATAATGTTTATTACAAACTTCTACAACTTAACCCATTCAAGATGACACAAATTTATTAGATAGATAAAAATAAAAAATAAAATATTTTTTTCAATAAATAAATTGATAATTACTTATCTAATAACTTTTTTTATATCAATTGGGTTAAGCTATTTAAAATTATTTTTTATAATATTAAAATATTTTTAAAAATAATAAATTTAATATTTTTCTAAGAAAATGGGCTGTTGTTAGTTGTTAGACAATAAAAAATAAAAAATAAAACACCATTCAGAATAAATTATAATTTAATTATTTTTATATTTCTTTTAAAAGATATGGGGTATAGTAAATATATATACTTCTTTTTTTTTTTTAAGTTTTAATTTATGTTATTTTTTCTAACCAACTTGTAAAGTTGCAATTGGTCGTCAGTTGAGGTTAGGTAACAGGCCGTCGACTTATCACCCACCTTCGTTGAAAATCCACCACTTTTGACTCTCTCTCTCTCTCTCTCTCTGTAAACAAAATGGAGTCAAGTCTCCATCTCTCTCACATGTCAAACTCAAAACTCATTCATTCCAATACAAAAACGAACTCAGTCAAAAAAAACACCAAAATTCATTTTTTCCCTTAAAATAAACACCAACTCTCTCTCTTTTTATACTTTGTTTATTCTCATCGATTAGGGTTTCGTTCTCCTTCTCTCTCTACACTTTCTCTCTGTAGAATTCTCCTCCTTCTTCAGAATCCAACGCTCTAGGGTTCGGTGATTTTCAACTTGAGCCAATTCTCGCACTTGGCGGACGTCTTCAACCTAGGACTTGCTTAATTTGTTTTATCGTCGGGAGTTTTTTTTATTTTTTTTTTTAGTGGTGTGATTTGGGAGCTCGAGCTCAATATTTGCGGCAGCGCGTGGAATGTACGGAACTTTGGTGAATTTGAACTGAATTTGTTTGTGCTTGATTGTGTTGAAGTATTTGGATCCGTTTTGCGTACTGTGAAGTGTGTGAAATTTGCTTAGTTTCAGCTAGAATAGCGTTTCTTGAGCTGTTGTTAGAGTTTTGACTCTGGTTCGTGCTTCAGAGCTGTGTGATAGGTTAATTTGAGCTGATTGTGCTTGTTTTTAGTTGGTTAAGGGGTTTAGATCAGGTTGATGTGGAAAAACTTTGTGTCATTTGCTTAATTGAGATGAATATGGATGGATTGGGCTAATTTGTCTTTGAAATTTGTGTAGAGTGGGTTAATTTGGGCTAAATTTACTTGTTTTCACCTATATGTAGGGACTTTATCAGCATTGCTTGCCCCAAGTAGTTAAAATCTGGGTTCGTTTGTGCAAAATATATGCATTTTGAGTTATGCTAGGTTTGAATCTTCTTTGTTTGTGAAGATTGTATCAATTTTGCTTTAATTTGAACTAAACTAGCGTAATTTTAGCTGAAGATTGCATTTGAATCTTGTTCGTGGATACAAAATTATTGCAATTTGGACTAATTTGAGCTCAATATGTACTTTTTAAACTTCATGTAGGGTTCGAATCTTTTTTTTTTTTTTTTTTTGGGTGTGTGAAGTTGTTTTAGTTGAGTTGCAGATCGAGCTAAAAATGCACATTTTTAATTATTTAAGATTTGATTTGGTCTATCTTGATAATTTTATAAATTTTGTTAACTTGACCTGATGCTTTTTTTTTTTTTTTTTTTTTTTTTTTTTAAATATNTTGCTTTTTTTTTTTTTTTTTTTTTTTTTTTTTAAATATGTAGGTTTGAAAGTGGTTTTCGTGAATAAGAGTAATGTGTTGAGTAATGGCACTTAAGGTTTCAGCTCGTAAGGCAGCTGAGGTTGCTATAGGATCGATTGGGCGTGGATATGATGTAGCAATAGATCTGAGGTTGAAGTACTGTAAAGGGGAGTTAAATGATTCACGGTTAATTGAGATTGATGAAGATGGGGGTCGTGAGATTGTTTTGCCAGGTGGGATTTCTATTCCAAATGTGTCTAAATCTATAAAATGTGATAAAGGTGAGCGCACAAGGTTTAGGTCAGATGTTCTCTCTTTCCAACAGGTAATTCTTTTTTGTTTCCCTCCTGTAGGTTCTGTAGTTTTGTAATGACATTGAAAAAATTATTGATTTTTATTTTAGAAAAAATTTTCAGTGCTGCCATATTTGAGTTTTATATGTCTGCTGGATGCTTTTGCTGTTAAGTGATAGAAATTATGTGCATTGTTTCCAACTGTGTATTTATGCTACGCAATTCATTTTCAATATTTTATGCGCAGCACTTTGCATTCTTGAAGAATGTATTAGTTTATCTGGTTGTTTTGAGACATCATAACATAGTTTTAGTTGCTTAGTTCTTTGTTGCTTATGTTTGGCTTATTTTTTTGCATAAAAGTTTTCATCCAATGCAAACTGAAACTCCTCATTATATTTGATACATAGTTTCTTATAAAGTTTTGAATAGTAGTGATCGCAATGCTATGCATGTTCTCTGTCACTCTTAATGAAGACACTATTGGAGGAAAATTTTATTTTATTCAAAGAACTAGGGACTAGGGTGGGGTTAACTTTAGGATTTGATTTTCTCTTTATGATGGAAGCTTTTCAGCTTTGAGATTGTTGGATGCATAGTGCTCAGTGTGAATTACATTAGGTTCTTTGGGTGAAATGTATTGGTAAATTTATTCATCTTCTGAACGGTGATAACAATGTATAAAAATAGAGAAAATTAATCTTGGGTTTCTTTGACATCTTCCTATCTCTTTTCTTTTCTCTTTCTTTCCCCAGATGTCAGAGCAATTCAATCAGGAGCTGTCTTTAAGTGGTAAAATTCCTTCAGGCCTCTTCAATGCCATGTTCGAATTCTCTAGTTGTTGGCAGAAAGATGCAGCCAACACCAAAACCCTCGCTTTTGATGGGGTGTTCATCTCACTCTACACAGTTGCTTTGGAGAAATCTCAGATGGTACTTCGTGATCATGTAAAGAAAGCTGTCCCATCAACATGGGAACCTGCTGCACTTGCAAGGTGAATTTTTAATCTTTGCAAATTTGATTATTAATTGCCCTTATTTCATGGTCTTTGATTCTAACCAAGGAAATGTTTCTATAAAAACCAAACTGCCAAAGAGAAACCTTTTAGTTTATGTGCCATATGTTTGTTATTGAAATTGCAAGAGACCTTAGTGCTTTTTATTATTAATATTGACATTTTAAAATGTCCTTGGAAAACAATTTCACCTCTTTTATCTCTAGTTGAATTGCTAATGTTTACATTGTTCTTTGTTTTGTTTTTCGTACTTACTATTTTAAGAAAAATATTTACTTGATAATAATGACTTTGACTTCCTTAAATGTTAAGAGAGAATATAATGTTTTACTAGTTTAAACTTTTTAACATGTATCTTTAGGGTACAAATTAAGATAACCCTATTTTGATTTGTATATTAGATCTGAGTTTGATTTCATTCAAATTTAAGAACTCTGATGAGCTTTTAGTGATATTTTCATCATTCCAGGTTTATTGAGACATTCGGCACCCATATTATTGTTGGTGTGAAGATGGGAGGTAAGGATGTAATATATGTAAAACAGCAGCATTCATCAAACCTTCAACCTGCTGATGTTCAGAAGAGATTGAAGGAGATGGCAGATAAGAGATTTTTGGATTCTAATGGACAATATAGCATGTCCTCTGAACAACTTTACCACAATGACAAGGTTTCTGATAAGCTTGTTTTTAATTCTATATTTAATATCATTAATTTTCCATTTTATTACATTGTAAATGTGTTCGGTACTGAATTTAGATTGTTATTTGAGACTCTTTATCATCTTACAGAACCTTATTTTTTATTTTTTATTCCTTCGTTTTATTTTTTTTTTTTTAAAAAGAAAAAGAACAAGAAGATTCTGTTGAAACCTTCTTGTCATGGTTAGGAAAGACTTTCCTCAGATAAGAGTTTTTGTTGAATCTTTGGAGCTATTTAAATATTAGCTTTGTAATGTGAATTTTCATCTATTTAGATTTGGGTAAATAATATTCATTCATATGAATTTTCAATCATCAAGATAAACTGTATCCTCATATTAGTACTGATCTCCATTCGTCAGTCAAGTCCATCAGTATTAAACTCTGAACTTCTATTTTGCTTGGTCTATACTTGTCTTCACATTGTCATCTGGTAGAAATATTATCATCCTAACATTTCAAAATCCTTGTTTATCTTAAGTTTGGTGTGAAATGGGTCCATATGCAAAGAATGGATTTTTTTCATAGTTATCTTTTCCAGGTGTCTTATCTAATCATATTTGTTTCAGTTTGAAATCAGGGAGCAACGGCTGAGGTTTGCTGACACTAGTCCATCAAGTTCATATCCACATAAAGAGGTGTGTCTTGTTACACGTGTACATGATGGACTAGCAGAACTCTTCTGCTAAATGGTTTAAATATCTCTTCCTTTTTAATTTTGTATTGTAAATTTGACTTTATCACTTATTTTGCAGGATACTGTAAGCATTTGTAAGAGGAGAGGTGGAAGTGATCATAGAAACTTATCTCATAATGATTGGTTACAAACTGTTCAATTTGAGCCGGATGTGATCTCAATGTCCTTCATCCCAATTACATCTCTATTAAATGGAGTGCCAGGGAGTGGATTCTTAAGCCATGCCATAAATCTCTACTTACGATGTGAGCAAGAATTTTCTTGTCTGCATTTTAACCATATAGTTTTATATTACATCTACTAAGAACTTCGATAGTATAGAATGTTTCTTGGGATTTCCAGATTTCTATCCGCATCATTTTAATTTTTGCGTATATTGTAAATGGAAAACAATTCTTGGAGTCATCCTGATGCTGTTGTGATCTAACTATTGGTTTGCAAGTTTAACCAACTAATTTAATCCAGCATATCAGCCTTAAAGTATTTTTTCCAGGCATTGATAACAATATATATGTTAACATGCAAACTAAGGAAATATGTTGTGTAAATAATTAGTTCAAATGAAAGATTAAAATGTAACTAATTTGCAGTCTTACGTGAATTTAGGTTACAATTTATATTGCTTGTTAGATGATGTGAATGGCCATTGCAATTGTAATTTATGTAGATCTTAATTCTTTGTGCAAGCAATTCATAAAATTATGCTAAATATTATACACAAGTTGCAAAATGATATTCACCTCTTAAGGCTTTTTGTCACTTCACCTGGTTCAAATATGGTCTGGATCTGGAAGTAAAAGAAGTTTCTTAATAATGTTATGCTAATTCTGTCTATTTTAGGGCAATTTGATGCTGTTCTGCAATTAAGTATATAACATGGAATAGAGTGGAACATTTGATACTCACAGAGTTTGCATGCTTGGCTGTTGCTCTTGCAGATAAACCTCCAATTGAAGAACTCCACCAGTTTCTAGAATTTCAGCTGCCAAGGCAATGGGCACCAGTTTTCAGTGAGCTTCCCCTTGGTCCTCAACGGAAGCAACAAAGCACTTCATCCTTGAAGTTCAGTCTCATGGGCCCCAAGCTTTTTGTGAACACCAATCCGGTAAAGCATCATTCCACTGCTAATTTTTGCTATTAGAATATCCTGAGCATTTCAAAACCAAATATTGGTGGAGTTTAGAATTTTTCATGTAGAAGCTTTCTAGGACTTCATTAACACATTTTGTTTACCAATCATTCGAAACTTGCTTGTTTTTCTGATTAGCTTCCTGTTCGCTTTGAGCTAATTAATGCGGTTTCTTGTGTTTTGGTTTATGTCATTTAGTTTTGGTCAAGTTGCATAGTGCATCTAAGCAAAAACGATACCAGTTAAGCTTTCATTATTCAATTACTCTTAAGTTCTGGTGCCTCAATTTTACAACTTCTTGACTGAGTTGCACTGCATTATGAAATAAGACTGTTATTTGGTGCCTATAGTAGACTGGGAAGCTGGCCACCTCAATTATGGTTGAGGATGTGGCACGTTAATTGGATTCTTTTTTTTTTTTTTTATCAAATTCTTTTAACAAGTACTTTCTTAAAAATATTATTTTACCTTGGTCTCTGGTAAGCCATTCGATTGGTTTCTTGTTTCAAAGGCTGGTGACTGCTGTGTGAGGCTATAACACCTCCAGACATAGGATGATGACATTTCTTTGTGAGGCCATTTTCTAAAGAGATCTTTTCTGGTTTTTAATTTGTTTCTTTTCCCATGTTGCTTCACTAATATCATATAGAGTACCAACACCGGATACTCTTTGACATTGATTTCTGTTGAAACCATAATTAATTTGTTTATGAACTACAGGTTGATGTGGGTCAGAGGCCAGTCACTGGCCTCCGACTTTATCTAGAAGGCAGAAGTAGCAACCGCTTAGCAATTCACTTGCAACACCTCTCCTCTCTTCCGAAAATCTTCCAACTCATAGATGATCCAAATGGCAACTACCGTCGGGAGAGTTATGACCGTAGATATTATGAGAAAGTTCAATGGAAGAACTACTCTCATGTCTGCACTGCTCCTGTTGAGTCTGACGAGGACCTTTCTATTGTAACTGGAGCCCAGTTACAGGTTGAGACTCATGGGTTTAAAAGTATTCTTTTCTTACGACTCCGCTTCTCAACTGTTGTGGGAGCCACAGCGGTTAAGCATCCTGAGTGGGATGGATCTCCAGGCTTGGCACCCAAGTCTGGGCTCATATCAACATTAATCAGCCAACACTTCACTACTGTACAGAAGCCACCTCCACGCCCAGCTGATGTCAATATAAACTCTGCCGTGTATCCTGGTGGTCCTCCAGTGCCTGTCCAAGCACCGAAACTTCTAAAATTTGTCGATACAACAGAGATGGCAAGAGGGCCACAGGACACTCCTGGTTATTGGGTTGTTTCCGGCGCACGACTTGTTGTTGAGAAGGGCAGGATCTCTCTGCGGGTTAGGTATTCTTTGTTGACTGTAATATTGCCAGACGAAGAAGACATAGAGTAATGGGAGATTGTTCGCCCCCCTGTCCCCAATCTTCAAAAATGAAAGTAATCATGCATAAAAAATAGCAACATAAACTGAAAAAGAACACATGAGCGGAAGGAGATAAGAGGGAGTAAAAGATGCACATTGGAAGGGCTTGATGGATGGTGAAGAAGCTTAAGGATTGCAGAAATGCCGTTGATTGATCGATGGATGGACGGACAGATGGTGGTTGTATAATTGCGTTCATCACCATTTTTTCACTTGTAATGTATTTCTGTAATTTTTTGACGTAGATTCTGAGTAGGACTGCCTGCGTTGTGGTTATACGGTACTTCCACCATCAAAGTCTTATAATTCTTGGTGTAATTTGCTTTCGGTTTTAGGTACCACTATGTGCATTAGTAAGCTACAGAGACCAACAATCTCCACCTCTTTCATTGGGATTACGAATGGTTGATTTCTATTTGTTTTTTTTCTTTTTTCCTTCAGAAAGGGATACCAAATTCTTGTATAAATTTAGTCATCAGCGATATAAACAATAGGTGGGATTATGAATGTAATTAAATATTCAGTTTCACCCAACTATTTTGGTGGTGATGGCGTTGTAGAATATGAGAAGCCACAATTAACTCTCTTTGCCTATAAATCAATCAGGAAATCTCCTCATTTGTGCTTTCATTTTAGTAAATGCAAATTTGTCATTTTGTCTTGGTAAACATGGACTTGTGATTAGTATTTAACCCAAAAAAAAATGATTAACAATAGATTTTGATCATAAATGAGTTAAAAGTATAGAAGTCGAAAGAATTTTTCAAAATTTAGGTAAATTCAAGTTAATAGGATATGCAAAATCACTTGTAAATCTTATTATATATATATATATATATAAAATAATGAATTACTTCAATATATTTATATACTTTAAAATGTATTTTTAAGACCAGGTAAGGTTATATTTAAAAATAATAATTTCAAACATTAGAACTTTTTAAGAAAAAAAAAAATAGAATCCTTGAAAAATAATTCACATGAGGATATTATGTTAAATTTGATTAATTTAAAAAAAAATTAACCACCTTGAATTATTAAGCGTTTGATACTGTTGAATAGTATCAAGTTAAATTTGATTAATTTTTAAAAAATTTAATCACCATAAATTGTTAAGCATTTGATATTGTTGAATAGTATCAAATATTAGTATTTAACTCTCGACACTAGTATTCGGATATTATCAAACGTGTTTGATATTAAATAAAAAATTATAACATATAAATTTTTTAAAAGTGGGTAAAAACTCAAATGCCCGTCATGTTTTTGGTCTATTTATAATTTCTGTTATTATAGTAATTTTTGTTAAATTTTTAAAAGGCCAATCAAACGTAGCGGTTTTAGAACAAGGCCTCAGAACCAGTATTTTGTTATCCCCAAAAGACCCCAATCTTTGTTCAATTATTACAAAATCCCTTCAAGCCTCTCTTGTCTCTCCTCATCCTCGCAGCACAAAAGAACTTTGCAACCTAGCGGGAAACTCAAAAATTAGCCACGTGGCAATCCATCATTGGAAACCTAACGTGTAACAACTCCGAAGCTGCAACCAACAAATCCAATCAAAACCGAGAAAGCCGAGATTGATTCTAATACAACTTCTGGTTCTTTTCCAACATTAATCTTCATTAATCTCGGAATACCCAAGTACTAAACTAACGCTCCTTTATAAAGCCAAGCCAACGATCGAAGTTCCAAGTTCTCAGTTTTGTTTCTTCGGAGTTCCAGAAAGAAACTTTAACGCAACAATGATGACTAAGAACAAAGCATTAGCGATTTTGCTTCTCTTTGCTTTAGGTGAGAAGGGTTTCACTCTTTCTATTTGGTTTACTATTTCTTATGCTTTGCGTTGTATTCGTCTCATGCAAGGTGTTTTGTTTTTTTATTTTTTTGCTTGAAGAGTTCTCGTTGAGTTTTTCAGCAGCAGCAGCGGAAGAGACATCTTCAGCGGAACCGGGAACTGTGATTGGTATTGATCTGGGAACTACTTACTCTTGTGTGGGAGTCTACAGGGACGATCACTTAGATATTATAGCGAATGATCAAGGGAATAGAATCACTCCATCATGGGTTGCATTCACTGATTCTGAGCGGTTGATTGGAGAGGCCGCAAAAAACCAAGCGGCTCTCAATCCAGAACGCACCGTCTTTGACGTTAAGCGACTCATTGGCAGAAAGTAAGCGATATGTTTATTTATTTTTTAAATTATACATGTTTGTTGGTTGGTTTTGATATTGGATGTATGGCTATGGCTGCAGCTTTAATGATGCAGAGGTGCAAAGAGATATAAAGTTCTTGCCTTACCAGGTTGTGAACAAAGTTGGTAAACCCTTTATACAAGTGAAGGTTAAAGGTGAGACGAAGGTTTTCAGCCCGGAGGAGATCAGTGCTATGACATTACAGAAGATGAAGGAGACGGCTGAGGCTTTCTTGGGAGAGAAAATCAAAGACGCTGTTGTCACCGTTCCTGGTAAATTTTATTACACTACTTTGATGAAGGCTAGGCTAATTGCATTTTATTACACATCCCTCAGAAGCATTTAGTCTAGCCTTCACTATGTCTATATTTCAACATGCTAATGTCTATATTTCAAATATGGTCTAATGGGATTCTTATTTTTTTGCTGCTTTGTTGTGCATAGCATATTTCAATGATGCACAAAGACAGGCAACGAAGGATGCAGGAACCATAGCGGGGCTGAATGTGATTCGGATAATCAATGAGCCTACAGCGGCAGCCATTGCCTATGGTCTAGACAAGAAAGTGGGGGAGAAGAACGTCTTGGTTTATGATCTTGGTGGTGGCACGTTTGATGTTAGTGTTTTGACTATTGATAATGGTGTGTTTGAAGTTCTATCTACTAGTGGAGATACCCACTTGGGAGGAGAGGACTTTGATCATAGAGTGATGGACTATTTCATCAAGTTGATTAAGAAGAAGTACAGCAAAGACATTAGTCAGGATAACAAGGTTCTTGGGAAGCTCCGACGGGAGTGTGAGAGAGCTAAGAGAGCATTGAGTAGCCAGCACCAAGTTAGAGTTGAGATTGAGTCACTCTTTGATGGTGTTGATTTCTCGGAGCCATTGACAAGAGCAAGATTTGAAGAATTGAACATTGACTTGTTTAAGAAGACTTTGGCACCAGTGAAGAAGGCTTTACAGGATTCTCGCTTGAAGAAAACAGATATTCACGACATGGTGCTTGTTGGAGGAAGTACTCGAATTCCCAAGATTCAACAATTGTTGAAGGATTTCTTTGACGGGAAGGAGCCTAGTAAAGGAATCAATCCAGATGAAGCTGTTGCATATGGTGCAGCAGTGCAAGGTGGAATTCTTAGTGGCAAAGGTGGCGATAAAACCAAAGGTAGGCTATCTAGTTGATACTCATCTTTCATATTGAAATAATATCAATTTCAATAATTGAATGGCATGACATTATATAAACACTAATATCAATTTCCAATGGAATTTTTGTTTTGGTTTGTTGCAGATGTAATTTTGCTTGATGTGGCACCCTTGAGTCTGGGTATTGAAACAGTTGGTGGTGTTATGACTAAGCTGATTCCAAGGAACAGTGTTATCCCTACTAAGAAGTCTCAGAGTTTTACTACCTACAAAGACCGGCAAACGACAGTTTCTGTCAAGGTTTATACATAACAAAAAATTCTATCAATCCATTGCATACTCATTCTTCATTTACGCTAACATATTTTTGAAAATCTCAGGTATACGAAGGGGAACGGAGCATGACAAAGGATTGTCGCGAGCTTGGAAGATTTGATTTATCAGGCATTCCGCCTGCTCCAAGGTAAGTTCAATCTGAACCTTGATATATTCACACTTATTTCAAAGGAGATGATGTATACATTTAACTTGTTGGGGTGCAGGGGAGTGCCCCAAATTGAGGTGACTTTTGAGGTTGATGCCAATGGTATCCTGCACGTGAAAGCTGAGGACAAGGCAGCAAAGAAGTCAGAAGCCATCACAATCAGCAATGATAAGGGGCGTCTCAGCGCAGAGGAGATTGAAAGGATGGTGAAGGAGGCAGAGGAATTTGCTGAAGAAGATGAGAGGGTGAGGGAGAAAATTGACGCCAGGAACAAGTTAGAAACTTACATCTACAACATGAAAAGCACCATTAATGACAATGACAAGCTCGCGGGCAAGCTTGATTCTGATGACAAGGAGAAGATTGAGAGCACCTTGAGGGAGACTCTTGAATGGTTGGATGATAACCAAAACGCTGAGAAGGATGATTTTGATGTGAAGTTAAAGGAGGTTGAAGCTGTGTGTAATCCTGTCATCAAACAGGTTTATGAGAAGATGGGTGCTGATTCACAATATGAAGAAGAAGAATATGAACCTCATGATGAGTTGTGAAAATTAGCTTCTGGCATTTGGTGATTCAAGATTTTTTTTTTTTCCCTGTTATATATATATATATATATATATAGGGTAGTGACTTTTTTTTTTATTTAATTTTAAATACTATTTAATAATTATTGATTTTTTTAATCCAACGGTGGAAAGAGTTAATAAGGTAACATTAGAAAAATTATTTTTTAATTTCTCTTTTTTATCCACAGATTATAGTAAATCAATGATTATTAAATAATATATATATATATATTTAATCTTTAAATTTTTTTCCGAGTATATATGTAATCTATTGATAATTTGATATATAAGCTTTTCTTTGGATTTTTTTTTTATAAAATAGTTGGATATGAAGACAAACTATAAGTATATTTATGATTGGAAGAAAATTAATAGGTTAAACTTATCAGGTATTCAACATCAGATAAAAAAGACTGAAGCAACAATAGATAATCTATATGATCTATTTTCCATTTTTAAAGGGTAGTTTTTAATTAATCTCATTATCCAATTTGATTAATCATCTGGGAGTTCAAATTGAAGAAATTTGATCCTGCAGGCATGTCTTGTAGCATAGAAGCTACTATTGCCACCTGGTTTCTTTGAAGCTGCCACCGACTTGCTAACCACTGCTATTATTTTGCCACATGTGTCTGTTATCTCTCTGCAACCTTGACAGCTTCTAGCAAGGTGTCAGCACTTGTTTTGGCTGGCATTTCTGAGCACTTCTTCAATTCTGATGGCTTATCATGTTTAGATAATTATCATGCATTCTAGCTAAGCTTTTAGCAATGATGAAATAAATAATTATGATATCCAAGTCCTCTCGAAACTAATTAATTGGGAGAAATATATTCTTGCACTTTAGTTTGAAATTGAAGTCCTTAACAAGAGTACCTCTAAGATTTGACAACATATTTTTTTAGTGTCTGGCAGTGCTTTTGTACTGGAAAAAGCATTTTAAATAGGTAAAACCAAATCTATCATGATAAAAACAAAATTCTGTGAACTGCTAACAACTATACCCTTGAAAAAAATTATTGAGAACTTGTTTTAATTCTTTTAAAAAAAAATCTTGTATTTAACAGAAAAAAAAAATTCATGATCATCTTTCCAGTTAACTGGGGTATTATTGGTTGCTGTTGTGTAGCAATACATCCTCATAATTAATCATCTAAACAAGTCCCCGCAGCAGCCAGCATCATGAAATCAGAAAAAATTTCAGTACAATTACAGTTGTATCACATAATTACTAGCTGTTACAATTTCATCAAATTTGTGAGGTCCACTAAGTTTCATAGAATTCATAAAATCACAACAGCAACAGTTTATTGCGGTTGAAATTTTTTCTCTTAATCACCTAATGAATGGCTGATGGGACCCTTTTGGAAAGCCAGAAAATTATAATCACTCAATGGAAGTACTTGGTTTAATTTTACACCAAAGTAACTAAATCTCGTCAGCCATTTTTATATTTAAAGTGCATGGCTATTGAGCTTCTTAGGGTAAAAGGAACTCTAAAATGCTTTTAGAAAGTTACATTTTATTTGTATCGATTTTTGTAGACAATACTTTTAGTTAAAAACACTTTGTACAGATTACTACCAAACACATCCTTTTGACATTCAAAGTATTTTTTTCTAAATGGTTAATGTGTCCAAAGAGAGGAATAAAAGCAATTCTATTAGGATGCTTAAAATTATAAAGTAATAAGAATAATAATAATAAATTCTTAGAAGAACTTTACAGCATGGAAGAGCCATTAGAGAACCATGTGAAAGCACTGGGCACTAGCATGCCAAAATGGACTGCCCTGTTAGTTTTTGTCACATTGGAGAAGTTAACTAACAGAGCACATAATAATCAATTAAAGTTAACAATCAATGGTCATGTTAATGTTAATTATGGCCATGTGCAATTTCTATGATTTTGTATAATAGCTTATAGACTCATTTGGTGGAGACCTTTGGTGGTATGCATGCTAGACGCATACAATATGCAGATCATATGCATACCCAATACTCATTTCTATCATTTCTTTATGAAAAGAATCAGAAAGTATAGAAGGATTAGTTTCAAACATATCATTTCTTTATGAAAAGAATCAGAAAGTAAGATGTGTTTTCTTTACTCAAAACACATCTACTTAAGTTGAGGAACTCAAATCCGTAGAAGTCAGTACAACATTTTATTCATTAGGAATGTGAGATATATAGATATTACGAGATTTCATTCGAGGTTTGATAATTTTAATTTTTATTGTTTTGAGGAAGGTTTCTAATAAATTTCGAAATCGATAAAGTCTAATTTTCAATTTTGGGTGTTTTCATTTTTAAAGGATATGTTTTTGGTATTAAAGTTAATTATGGTCATGTATAAATTTCAAATGGTTAAGGTCCATGACTTATGGAATAATTTGTTGGAGGTTTGGAGGCTTACATGCTAGGTGCTTACAGTATGCAGACTCTAAGCACACCCAAAAGTCATTTTGATCATTTCTCATTATGGAAGAATCAAATTCAAAATAAAGACAAAGAAAATAAAAGAGAACTAATCATAAAACAAGGAGCATACAAATTTGAAGAAATAATTCCACAAAACAGACATGAAGAAGTAATCATCTTGCAAGAGATATAGTAGATTTCTCTCCAAAAACAGGCTTCAAGATTGATATTTGATTAGATAATTGGTTATAGAACACATGAACTTGATTGTTCTGTAGATATACATGCAGCCTGAAGTTGATGCTTCAATGCAAGAATAAACATTATTCTGATTAAGGATATACAAAATTATGTTCATGAGGAGGCCAATATGTTCCTTCTCTTTGGCATGGGAGGGGAGCAGGTTGGGCAATGTATGTAGGATACTGCTGTCCAGGCATCAGTACTGAGAAATCGGATGCATAGGATGTTGAAACCTGTCACGAGAGAGATCATATTGGGATCAGTTGTACAAGTATGTACACTTTGCAGTTGGAAGGGAACTTAAACTTTCCAGTTTTTTCCCAATTGGGACTGTTTCGATGTTAATAAACTCTCACTTAAACCATTGAATTTGCGTTATGCCAAGATTTTAAGTTGTTAAATAATCAAATTTCAACTTATTCTACCACATTGTCATGATGATACTTAAAGCTTTGGCATTTTATTAAGGCTACAGTTAAACAGAATTTAGGTAGAATAAGGAATATATTGAACACAAAAGAAAGGAAATTGAGACAGAATTTAGGTAGCATAAAGAATATCTTGAACACAAAAGAATATAAGGAAATTGAGACAGAATTTAGGTAGCATAAAGAATATCTTGAAATTTTGATTAGTTAGAGACTTACTGTTTGTGCATTTCCAAGTTTTGTCTTTGGCCCTGATTCTGAAGAAACATTGGCCATTGCATCAGGTGAAGAAAAAGAAGGAGCAGGCCTAAACAGATGCTCGAAAATCGCCATGATAAGAAACATTGATATCAAGATAGCTGTGGCAACAAAACCAAAAGAAATGGCATTCATTGAAGTTCCAAAGCTTTTCCATGGACCTTCCTGATCAACCGCTGTTTGAGATGGACTTGGATCTGAACTGGTGTATATGTTCCAAGGCTTTGATCTTTCGGAACCAAACTCATTGGAATTCATGCTATACAGGCTTGTTCAGGTTGGAACTTAGTTTGAAAGACGGGAGAGTTTGTCACTACTGTGGAACTAGTTGTTGTAGATGATCAGAAACATGCTTGGTGCAAAAGCAGGCCTGGTTACAACTGCTGATCTAAGAAAATCTCTTCATCATTTGTCGGTAACCTGTAACAAATCCATTAAGATCATTGTCAACTTTTTAGTGAGAGCTAAATGGTCAAAAAAAATGTAGATATAACATGTTATGGAGCATCTTAAATGGTTGGATATGACCATTGATTCATGCCAAATGCTATGCAAAAAGAATTTTTTTTTTATTATCCTGTTTGAGTATGATGTTTGTTTTGCCTTGTAGCCGATGTTTTGATCATCTTTGTAATTCCATTGTTTAAAAAAAAAAAGAAAATGATAAAACAACAACAACCCACTTCATGATATCATTTCCATGAAATGACTAGAGTCTCCTTTACCACAATCACTCTACATAGGAATTCATCTAGAAAACTCGATCATTTTGACATTCTATACTCGTAGTAATGCCCAAATCAGGAGTCACTTGATACTCAAAGTAGCCACAAACTTATTTAGAACTGAAGAGGAGTGAATAGCAAAGTAGCATATAAAATCCCAAACTGTTAAATGCATCAACAAGCAAACATGAGCCTGAAATGCTTAAAATTACACAAAGGGCAAATATAAGAGCAGCAGAGGATTTGCAAGAAAATAGTAGAGTTGCTAGTTATACTTTACTGAGTTAAACACAAAAAATCATTTCCTATATTCTAAAGATCATCTATGAGAAGAAATAGACAGTCGAAAGCTCGAAGAAAACATTGGAAAATGATTGTTTTCATACCTTGGAAAATGACACAAAACAGAACATTCTCAATTACAACACACTTGGTGACTCAGTAAACCGAATCTAATTGATCATTTGACAAAAAAGCTGGTACAGACACATCGCAGCCTACTTATATTGGGAAAGTGGATCACTAACGACCAACCAAAAATTGCAGAAAAACTAGAGAGCTCACAGATTCCAAAGAACATAGTCTTTGAAGGCTATCGAAACAAGCAGAATTGAACAACTAGATCAATGCACAGAAAATCTATTCTTAAGTTCTTCAGAAGCAGAAGATGCATAGAGTGTCATGAAAACAAGAGTAAAATTGGCAGAAATTGGAAAAAATCAACTAAACTTACCAAATGAAAAAGGGAGAAAAGCTTGAGTCTCAATGACACTCTTCTTGTCAAGCGGTGGTTGTGAGGAGAGGCAGAGGCAGAGGCAATATAAACAAATCTCTTCTTGAGAGAAGTTAACAAGGGCTTTACTTTTGGTCCCGAGAAGTAGGAGCACACATTAGCTTAGTCTTCCTAGCCTATAGCTGAACTGCCATGGAAAAACATGACACACACACTTCTCAATGAATTATTTAAAGAATGAAGCGCAGACCACCTAGCTTTATACCCCAATAGAAAATGTAAAGACAAAGTTATATGATAATCAATCCATTTTCTAGGCATTTCTTTTCATGTTTTCATATTCATCATCCTGATGATGCCTAACTTAATGAATACTATACCTTGTCTGATGAAGCAAACTAAAAGAAATCAAAAGAATGGACCTTCCTGTCTGGAGAGTCAAAACAAGAGTGACCTATTGGTTCTTTTACAAGGTTTTGTCACCTTTAAATTTCCCAAATATATTAAGAAACCCAAAAGAATTTTAGGTAGGACAGATGTATTATTATTCTCCATCCGTACTTTGATTTAGTAAAATCTTTCCTTTAAATGTGATTACCCTAATACGTTTGTTCTATTTAAAACTTTTTTTTTTCTCTTTTTTTCACTATGATGATAATTCATATGCTAATTCAACTCCATTATCCCACTTGAACCCAAATGACTTTTTGACGAGACTAGCACAAATTATGATTTCTCAACCGCTCTTATAATTATCAACATTATTTCTGAGCTTAACATCAAACAAGTAATTATTTGCACTTACTAATGAACAATTTCCTCACAAGAAAAAGTAATCATAACTATGATTAAGAATTAATGCATGATATGAAAGAGATTTGATCTGAACACACACGGGTTAGATTTTGAGAAGCTTGGTGTTGATGAATCTAATTATAGTTATTCTAGAACCTTTTTTTTTTTTTTTTTTTACATTATGGGATTATTATTATTAAGANCGGGTTAGATTTTGAGAAGCTTGGTGTTGATGAATCTAATTATAGTTATTCTAGAACCTTTTTTTTTTTTTTTTTTTACCTTCTGGGATTATTATTATTAAGAGTTAAAGGTGTATTTCATATAGCATCAATACCTGACCTAATTCAAATCCCACATAACCATTTAGATGCAATGATGGCAGAGGTGCCAAAATCTCACATAATCTCCCACCAAGCAAAAGGAAAGAAAAAGAAAAAGCTGCTAGAGAATATTAAATAATACCTGAATGAATTGACAAAGGCTGCTAGAATTGTTTTGAATTGTTTTTGTATATTTTAATTATTCCAAGTAATACTATTTTTGAATGGTTTGGGATTGGATAGGCATGTGATCAAAGGCTACAGCCATGACAACAAGTGGAGTGCATAAAAGCAACATACAAAACAAGAGAAGAAAATAAAAATAGAAATAAAACTTAAAAAAAAAAAAGGAAACAGAAACAAGAAAAGCAGAAAGAGAAAGAGAGAATCAATGTTTGATACCTTACAGCTATGCAGTACCAGAATTGCCATGATTCAAGAGAAGAAAGAAATGGGCAGTGATGTGTGGAACAAAAAGAAGAGAGAGCTAGCTAGGAAAGTGGATGATGTAGACCACAATTATTCTTCATCTTTTTTTGCTCTTTAGAAAACAAAAACAACCACCTGTTCAGATGAACCCCATAACTTTTGTCAGAAACACTAAAGCCAATAGCTGTATTATTTGCCCAAAAACAAAAACAAAAACCAAAAAAAATAAGTCCATGTGATAACACTTCAATAAACAACAAAGCACAGAGCTAGCTACACCTACACTCTTTCATTTCACATATATAGCGGGAGATTATGATGATGAATCCAACTGAGGATCTTTTTCCTTAGTGTTTCTGGAAATGAAAATGAAGCA
The DNA here is from genome assembly GCA_026212285.1 of Bursera cuneata. NCBI lineage: Eukaryota > Viridiplantae > Streptophyta > Magnoliopsida > Sapindales > Burseraceae > Bursera > Bursera cuneata. The sequence goes on along the minus strand of JANLJB010030809.1, from coordinate 9,558 downwards.
ATAATTACAATACAAAAATGTGAAAAGGACTCTTAAAAAAAGAGGGACAGAGAGGGGTCTTGGGGGCACTGAGAGTAGTGAAACCCCAAAAAAAAAAAAAAAAAAAAAAAAAAACCATTTTTAAANTTATTTAAACCCCAAAAAAAAAAAAAAAAAAAAAAAAAACCCTTTTTTCAACAGGACAATCACCATGTCTGAGACTGATATGAAAGCCTATCTACACCTCTATTCCCTCCAAGAAGAAAAAGATAAAAAATTTCAAAGTTTGATGTTACAAACCACCTGTGTCTGTCTTCTGTTACATGGAGACTAATAGTTTCTGACAATTTGTGTATATAGTGACATCTTTTACTATAAAAAGATGCTGTAACTCAAGTTTTATCAGAACAAGTACTGTATATGAAGCATTTTAATTTCTTCTAGTACAAGCCTTAGATAAATATAGATTAAACTGTAATAACAGGATCTTACATCCTTTCCATCCATGACAAAATCATATCAATTCCTAAGTAAAAAATGTGATAGATGATTGAAAGAAAAATTATTATAAATTTAAAAAAAAAAACTCTAACCACCTATTATATAAAAGGTCAAAAAAGTTAGATCGACAAAGAATCCTCTTGTGATCTGAATTTTTTTTTTTAACTATTAAAAAATTTGATAACGTGTGTATATTTTAAAGTTTATATAGAACAGAATCTTGGTTTTTTTTAATTAATAAATAATTATACCAAAAAAAATCCATAACTATTCTTTACAAATTTTAAGTGATTATTCTCTGTAAATAAATGAAAAAAAAAATATGTATATAACATATATGAACCTGAAAGAATCAATTTTCGGTTTGAAAGAATAAACCCACTTCATGCAGAAAGGATCACGTCAAGAAAAAAAAAAAATACGATCATTGCATCCATATATTATTTTTTTCCATGTAAGACATTTTTCTAAAAGGCCAAAAGGGTCCCATGATATGACCAGAAAGCACATTAAAGCAGATGTTGAAAATAGATTGGAGCATATATTTCTCTTCTTTTCTTTCTCTTTTCTTTTCTTCTCTCTACTCTCTCTCCTTTTTGGAACCAAGTCTCCAACTTCTTAAGCAACCTTTTACTTTCCCAACAATTTGATTATCAAGATATATTCTCAACATGTATGCACTCCTCAGTGCCACGGCCCTTTGGTTTAACCAAATAATTAGACCCTTTTCTAAATCTATTTCATACAACGATTTTTCGGATAATGTAGTTTAGATTTTTTTTTTTTTTTTTTTTTAATAAATTGTACCTAGATAATTAGGTTATAATAAGGTTCACTTGATTCCTCAAATTATGGTTAGCAATAAAGCACTTACTTGGTTCGAAGTATTGTGTTTATCATTATGAATATAAACTCAATAGTTTGATCTTCGAAGATAAATTTTATAAGGTAAATAAACAAAACAAAAAAGAAAAGATACCAAAAGAATAGTGGAGTTTAGTAGATTATTCTTTGACCACCGTATGTAAGGTTTGATATTTTGACACTACTCAACAAGCCTCTTGATAATTTGACATCTATTAGGCGTTTATCGAGTATTTCTAACAAACGTCAAGTAAACTAATATTAAGCAATCGGATAAACTAGCTCAATTATCATTTTAACTAACAAAAAGGAAAAAGTTAAAATTTAACTAGAACTCAAAATGGATTTCAAATTTAACTATTTTTTTTTTTTTTCATAAATAGATTATGAATTTTTGACATGAATACTAACAATTTTTTAAAAATAAATTAATATGTAAGACCCAAATTAAGTATTTACAAATATAAACTCTCTGAGTCTCTTCCTATGTGTACAATCATATTCTTTGATACTAATCATTCTATACAGATAATTACATGTTAAGAAAATGTAAATCTTTTTATAATTTAACTTGAGTTAACCAACTCTACCAACCTTAAATTATGATATTGATAAAGTAGTTTGTACTTATTTAAAGAGGGAGGGAGAGAGAGCGTCTAAGGCTTTTAGAAAATAATAAAAAATACTATCACAAACACTCATGGTTTACTTCTTTATCACTTTCTTATTCATTTGCTTTTTTCTCTTTTGGCTTATTCATCGGAGAACCGCCACTTTTTCTGGCTGATTCACCGGTGAGACCCCCCCTACCCTTTACAATTTTCCAACTCTCAAATGATAGCTAGCTCTGGATATTATAAATAAATTAATGGCATTGTAACTTCATACAGCCACTTTCAATTCTATTTATGGAGGAGATCCAGAATTCAACTCTATGTGATCTCTTTGGATTGCTTGTACGTTTTGTGATCTGATAGAATCTAGCTAGTCTTTGACTATGTACGCTAAATGTTAAAACTAGATTTGGACTTTTCGTGTTTGTGTTTATCTAAATTTTATTATTAATTAAATATCATATAAATTATTAGAAGAGATGTGCCCTCTCTCATATTGAAGTTTGAATTTTTTTTATATAAATTATCTTTGAGGTTATGTCCTCGAATATAAAAATTTTTGATTAACTAATCCGTATTTAAAAATTTTAGAGGACACAAGATATAGGTTTTATAAAATTAGATAAGATACGTGTAAATTGATTCAGATACTTATATTAAAAAAAATAACAATTTTACTTAAAAATTTAAGTTTATAGGTATATTTTTAACGTAAATTTGAATATATAGTAATATACACTCCTGAAAAATATAGAAAAGTTTCTTAGAATGTGGACTTACGGGCACTATGTGGTGCTTATGAAACAAAAATCAATTTGGCATCTCTTTGCTTTGATCAGTCCCTAATCAATTAAACAAGGGAAATGACTATAAACTACAATTTAATGTCATAAAGTTCATAATAAATAATATCGAAAACATGCTAAATTTTATAATCGAGTAATATTGGTATAGTTACAACTTTATAATTAATTAATTATTTATAATAAATGATATTATACGTCATTATATTATTTAGTAGCATTTGTAATGAGTAATTGTCACTAACCACCCGTGGGTTTTGTCTTTATTTTACTCAAAGAAGATTTTGATATTTTTTTCATCCGTCATCCTTAAGTTTTTAAGAAATTTCTTTCCAAATTCTTCACTTATAGATTTTGTTAATCATTGACTTTCATACTCCAACAATTTTATCATTTTATCCATACTAAAACATATAATAAAAACAGTGACTAATTTATCAAAGATAATATTGAATTAAATGATTAAAATAATTTTACATATAATATAAATGATAACGATTATTTTGTCAAAATAATAAATATAAAAAAGTATAAAATTACCCTTAAAAAATACAAAAAAAAAAAAAAAACACTTTAGTTTTGACAAGACAAGGAAACTAAAATATATATAATGAAAATGATAGAACCACAAGAAACCAAAGCAAGATCAAAAGAAGCAATAAAAAAACAGAATAAACATATACCCAAGTTGTTATGGACTCGTATGAATAAATTACTGATGTCACACTTACATCAATATTGAAGCACATTTTTTTTCCCAAAAAAAACTCCCAACCCCTTGTATTACCTTTCAAATTTTAATTCAAAGAATGCATCAGACTGATGTATATTGACATCAATCTGTGCTGATTTTTTCAGACCATCAAACAAAAATTGGCCACCAATTAGACACTTGGAACATATGGTCTTTTATTAGGGTCCCGGGCATGGTCCACTTTGATATTTTATTTGATTTCTGGTTTACAATTAATTAAGATAGAATCTATCTAATATGGGTATTCATGAATACAAAATTGAAAAAACAAAACCCATCAAATCATTTGTTTATCAACTCCTGGTAATCCTGTAATTGACATATAGTTAAATATTGATTCAGAAGTTGAGAACAATGTAGCCCATTTATACAAATTTCCATAGAGATCTGCACTACTGGATTGATTGCAGAGTTTGCTACTGATTCAAGAAAACAAAAATAACTGCTTAATGAAGAATATAGGACATATTTCATTGTGTTAAATGTAAATTTCAAGCTTCAAAAGGGAGAGTGGACACAAAAATCCCCATTGTTGTAAGTAGCCATCAAAAACAAAAACAGAGACTCATTAAACAAATATTTGAGTTTCGATACCCTGAAATTGTGAAACTGTCCTAGATAGAGAAGACAAATAAGCTATTATAATCAATTCAAGCCTTGAGCCTTCCATAGAACTTGGCCTTCTCCTGTGTAGTCTGGAATCGACCATGGCCAAACTTGGAGGATGTATCAATGAACTTGAGCTTAATGTCCTCCATCGCAAGTCTAGATGTCTGCTTCAACAGTGACTGCCTCAGTGTCACAACACGCTTTTTAGGTCCAACACAGCAGCCCTTGATCAGCAGGTAGTCTTCTTTCACCACACCATAGTGGGGGAATCCTCCCATTGGTGTAATATCCTTCTCAGTCCTAATAACAAAAAAATCCATCAGCAAATAATCCAAAATCACCATAAAATTCGTGGGGAGAAAAGTTTAGCTATGATCAAAGATAACAGAAGTACATACTGGTCGTATTCAGTCATGGCAGAATGAGACTCCTGGCCAGACTTCCCAAGCTTGTAAATCTTCTTGTTCATCTCTGTGCGATGGTGGTAACCATTCTGTCCAGCCCTTGCAACAGTAAAGGAGACCCTAGCTGGATGCCAGGCACCAATACAAGCTACCTTGCGCAGACCACGGTGAGTCTTGCGAGGTAGACGAGTGACACCCCAACGAGTAACCACACCCTCATATCCCTTACCCTTAGTGACACCAATTATATCAATCATCTCATCTTTCTGGAACACAGCATCAATAGGAATTTGCTTTTCAAAGAAACTGTAAGCAAAGTCAACCTTCTGAGCAATAGTTCCACCATTCACCTGGATCTCCATGAGATGGGCTTTCTTCTGCTTCAATCCCTTCATTTTTCTTATCTATAAAATGAAAAGTTGTTAAAAGTAATGAAAACGCCAAATACATATTATGATTTGTACACCACAGGATCATCATAAAGTCCAAGTCCAGAAAGGCAAGCCACATTTGAGAATAGTGTATTGCTTCAAATAATGATGGAAGACAGACATCTGAAAAGATGGTTAGTTCACTGTTTGCTCTGATATATTACAAAGAGATAAAAGAGTGAAATCTTATTAATAGATTAAGTGAAGAGAAAACAAGGTGTTTAGTCTTGAAATATTAGTCTTAAAAAGAAAAGTTCCACTGGTTAATAGACAATTTAGGAGGAAAGAAATATTTGACAACGGGTCACCAAAAGACTTGTGGAAGAAGACAATACCTGAGTATGGGCCAAAACACGAATGACGGTACAGTACTTCTTCATTTTCTCTAACTGTGCTTCAATGTCTTTTTTCCCACCTTCACTTTCAAACTTCTTAGAGTACTTGGTGAAAGCCTTCTTCTTTGATTTGCACCAGTTCTTGTAGAACCTCCTCCTCACCTCTTCACTGAGATGCTGGGCCCAGACAGTGCAAAGAGAACGAAGACCACGAGGTGTGTTGACATAACCAACAACACCAACAACCACCATAGGTGGTGTTTCTATAATAGTAACTGCTTCACATGCTTCCTTCTTGTGGAGCTCTACAAGGAAAGAATTTGAGGGTTAAAAATTAAGCAGAATTTTGCATACAGTAATGATTTCATTTAATTTCTCCAAATAGATATAAAATCAATGAATAAACAATAACAACCATAATAAAGATTCGGGCAAAATGCCAAGAGAAAAGTTAAATGTTGACATGTTAAATGTTTTTTCAGGTTTGCTGTTTTATATGTCCTTCCATGTTACGGAAGGGTTTGAACAGGACCTTAAGTCTTTTAAAGCCTTAACCTCTTATAAAAAGTTAATGACATCTTCTTAAGTGTTGAGAGAAAGCAGGCGGCAAAGAAAATCAATGTCTTATTTGCTTCTCATACAAGTCTAAAGTTTGAAATGACAAAAGAATATATACATACATGTAAAGACCAAATCCTAGCCCAATGCAAAAACAAAAATCATAAAACCAACCCAGGACATAAAAATGGCATAATCACAGACGATAGCTAGGCCTACTACAACTACATATGTCCATCACTCTATAAAGTCTTAAAATGTTAAATATTAACTAAATTTAATTCTGTTATTTCATCAGAAAGGAAGCATACTGATACTGACACCGCAAATTTATCAATCAAAATCATGAGTACCAACAATTGAAACTCACTTGATCCTGGTTTTTCCACATCTCTGACAATATGGGTCATTCCAGCTTTGTAACCCAGAAAAGCAGTTAATCTGCATGGTTTAGATTGATCGTCTTTGGGAAAGGCCTTCACTGTGTAAATCAAAATCAGAGAATCAAATATCAGAAATCCATAACCACACATAAATTAAATCATGGACATCATTATCATTACATCCATCCTCAGAAAACAAGTTGGTTTGGACTTGGCAAAAATAGAACAAGGAATAGCCTTTGGTCTGCATATGATCCTTAAAAACGAGTGAAGTTTCATTACGGTCTGATTGTAAGAATGGCAGATACGAATATGCTCACTAGCTGTCATATATCAACCTTGTGATAAATTAAGATAATAATTATAAATAACTTTGCTTAGACTAAAAATACTGACAAGACCATAGTAAGTAGAACATGCAAAAAAGTTTATACAAGATATTGAGAAACCAGAGAATTTTGCCCAACAGTTTATTTTGACAAGAAGAATTAGTAATTAAATAATACCTAATTTTTAACAAAATTATCACACATCAAAACCTGGTGCAAGACATAAACTAATGAAAATTCTATAAACAGACTGGAATATAAAAATGGAATTAATACAGCAATTCTCAACTACACAACACACTTCTATTGTTGGCATGCAAATATGGAAATAATTTATAACTAGTAGACCAAAAGACTTCAGTAGCAGCAAAAACCTTTTCCTCTGTGTCGCGCAGCTCTCTTTCTTGGGAGAAACCCCAAAGAGCCGTGTCGTGGGTGTTCAAACTTACGATGAGACATACTTCCTTGATAATGCTCACTGCAAAAAAAATTTATTACTTAACTCTAAAAAGAGAAAAGTTACATTGACTAATGATTCAATCTCAAACTTCCAACATCGACTAATAAAAATGGTTTTAAACAGTCGCAACCCCAACAATACACTTCGGCAAAAGCAGAAAAATTTCAGCGGAGTCATAAATCATGATCCACGTAGCTCCACTTAAATAAATAGAATTATAAGGATTCAACGCCAAAGCAAAATCACAGTGAACAGGTACCATGAATATGGACAAAATTATAGTTTGAAGGTAGTTAAAAATAGTAGTAAAAGAATTTTAACTATTTAAAACATATATACAAGTAATAAATAATTAAAAAAAAATCCAAAAGTAATTTAGGACTAACGCAAACCAGATCTAAAAATTGGTGGAAGTTATTATATGCAAATCAAGCGCCTAAATTTTCCAAAAATTATTTCATTGATTAGAAAGAAAGATTGTAATTATCACAAAAATAATTTTAAAATTCACCCCTTGAAATGAAAACAACTGCTGTTACATACAGACTCCGGCAGATGATTAAGCTGGCCCCCAACCAAAGGCCTATGGCAAATTGGAATCATGCCAATTCTCGGACTCGTTGGTATTTCTTTCCAAACACCCATATAAGGGTTTTTGGCAAAAGAGCCGTTTTTCGAGACTCCAGCCTTGATTATAACTCACCCATTTCTTTTGGGGGTCTCAGTCAGCCATCTACCAAGAAATGCTTAACAGCATCATGTTTTCATTCATAAAGGGTATTAAATAACCATTTAAAAGTACAGAATAAGGAAATAAAATTAAACAAAAAGTACAAAGTATATTAAATAACAATCTCCAAATATAGAAAATAATTTTTAAAAAAATAGTTTCCACTGTAAGCCCAAAAAAAAAAAAAGAGAGAATCCAGAAAACCGAAAATAGCAAAATGGACTTGCAACTGTACTCTAAATCTAGAAACATATCTGCTTAGCCACAAGAGAAATTTATAATAAAAAATATATATTTCCACCTTGATTAGTTGTTTTCCAAAAAAATTAAAAAAATATAATATGTTATTGGTTGTTTTTGAATTTTAGAAACAGAACAAGATTCAGAAACAGTAACAGAAGCAACTACAATATTCATGAAAGCAAATAAAACAACAACGAAACTAACAGATCATCCATGGTGAGTTAATTGAGATACTAATACAAAACAATATAATATCATAATAAACCAAACTCTTTCAAACGAATGATGTAGATTGCAAGATGAAAAAAAGCTAGAAAAAAAATAACTTTACAGCATCTACAAGCACAAAAGCCTCATACAAGCAAACCCAGACGCTAAAACTACAAGAAGTTTTACTTGAACATCAATCAGATCCGAAATACCCACAAAAATATATCCCAAAGAAAAGATAGAAAAATAGAAGCTTGTTCGTGAATACAGTAAATAAACGAGAAATAAAGATGAAATGCTTAATGAGCCAAGCGGAGAGCGAAGATTGAACGATTATACCTCAAGCGTTTAACAAGAGAAATGGAAGAAAATGGGAGCGAGGGCGGCTGGGGCTTTGGAGCACACGGCCCTTGGCGAGTGTGTTTATAGGTACTTCAATAGAGATTCAACGGCTAAGATTGGTTCTCCGGGTTGCTATCAACCGTTGGATGACGATGCTAGGGTTTTAGTTTTGTAACTTGCTAAATGGGGTCGGCCAATTTGAGTTTGGGCTAAAGTAGAAGTTTTACTATTTATTAGGTTGATTTGGTGGAGATTTCAATTGTGGGCCTTGGATTCACAATCGGACACTGCTTTTGGGCAGGTAACGTTATTGGCCCAATATTCCAGTGCTTCCTTATATTCATGACATTCATTGATTTTCTTTAAAAAAAAAAAAAAACTAATGTGTTGATACTTTTTAATATGTTAATCAGTGAAGTAAAAATCGGCGTCGGCGGCCGACTAGGCGACGGCGAGGAGCTAGGTGGCAGGGGAGCGCCAGGAGCTAGGTGGCAGGCGACGGCGAGGAGCTAGGCGGTCGGCAGCTTAGGCGGCTTTGACCGTCGCCTAGGCGGTCAAAGGCGGGCCAGGGGGGCAAAGCGGTCGGCGTTTGCGGAAGGCGGAAGGCGGAAGAAGACAGGCGGCAGGAAGAGAAGCTCGATCGGGGAAGAAAGAAATTTAAAAAAAAAAAACCCATCCAAAACGACGTCGTTTTGGAGTTTTTAAAAATTTTTAATGAAGCCCAAAACGACGTCGTTTTGGGTGTTATTAAAAACAGCCCAAAACGATGTCATTTTGGGCCTTATAATTTGCAAACAAATATGACTCCAGCAGCGTGTTCAGCGTTTATTTTCCTTCTCTGCCGACCCCTTTTCCTTCTCTGTCGACTTCTGCCCTAACATTTTCTCCTCCAAATAACTTTTACAATCCACACTATTTTTAGACTCCATTAATTATATTAGTCAACACAAGGTTAGTATTTAATTTAATATTCATTTTTTTTCAATTTTTTGACTATAATCAATTTGTA